>JAVSCE010021806.1:0-15812 GCA_032199065.1 Smutsia gigantea | reverse complement strand
AACACACTAGAACAGATGGACCTAACAGACATCTACAGAACTCTACACCCAAAAATAACAGGATACACATTCTTCTCAAGTGCACATGGAACATTTTCCAGAATAAACCACATACTAGGCCACAAAAAGAACCTCAGTAAAGTAAAAAATATTGACATTCTACAAACCAACGTCTCAGATCATAAAGATATAAAACCAGAATTAAATTTTAGAAAGAAAAAAAAAAGCTCACAAATACATGGAGACTTAATAACATTCTCCTAATTAATCAATGGGTTAACAACCAAATCAAAACAGAAATCAAAGAATATATGGAGAAAAATGACAACAACAACACAAAGCCACAACTTCTGTGGGACGCAGCAAAGGCAGTTCTAAGAGGAAAGTATATTGCAATCCAGGCCTATCTAAAGAAGGAAGAACATTCCCAAATGAATAGTCTAAAGACACAATTACTGAAACTGGAAAAAGAAGAACAAATGAGGCCCAAAGTCACCAGAAGGAGGGATATAATAAAGATCAGAGAAGAAATAAATAAAATTGAGAAGAATAAAACAATAGAAAAAATCAATGAAACCAAGAGCTGGTTCTTTGAAAAAATAAACAAAATAGGTAAACCCCCATCCAGACTCATTAAGAGAAAAAGAGAATCTACACACATAAACAGAATCAGAAACGAGAAAGGAAAAATCACGACAGAACCCACAGAAATACAAAGAATTATAAGAGAATATTATGAGAATCTATATGCTAACAAGCTGGAAAACATAGAAGAAATGGACAACTTCTTAGAAAAATACAACCTTCCAACACTGACCAAACAAGAAACAGAAACTAAACAGACCAATCACCAGCAACGAAATTGAAGTGGTAATCAAAAAACTACCCAAGAACAAAACCCCGGGACCAGATGGATTCACCTCTGAATTCTACCAGACATATAGAGAAGAAATAACACCCATTCTCCTTAAAGTTTTCCAAAAAATAGAAGAGGAGGGAATACTTCCAAACTCATTCTATGAAGCCAGCATCACTCTAATACCAAAACCGGGCAAAGACCTCACCAAAAAAGAAAACTACAGACCAATATCCCTAATGAATGTAGATGCAAAAATACTCAACAAAATATTAGCAAACTGAACTCAAAAATACATCAAGAGGATCATTCACTCTGATCAAGTGGGATTCATCCCAGGGATGCAAGGATGGTACAACATTCGAAAATCCATCAACATCATCCACCACATCAACAAAAAGAAGAACAAAATCCACATGATAATTTCCATAGATGCTGAAAAAGCATTTGACAAAATACAGCATCCATTCATGATTAAAACTCTCAACAAAATGGGTATAGAGGGCAAGTACCTCAACATCATAAAGGCTATATATGACAAACCCACAGCTAACATCATACTTAACAGTGAGAAGCTGAAAGCTTTTCATCTAAGATTGGGAAAAAGACAGGGATGCCCACTCTGTCCACTGTTATTCAACATAGTACTGGAGGTCCTAGGCATGGCAATCAGACAAAACAAATACAAGGCATCCAGATTGGTAAAGAAGAAGTCAAATTGTCACTATTTGCAGATGACATGATATTGTACATAAAAAACCCTAAAGACTCCATTCCAAAACTACTAGAACCAATATCTGAATTCAGCAAAGTTGCAGGATACAAAATTAACACACAGAAATCTGTTGCTTTCCTATACACTAACGATGAAGTAACAGAAAGAGAAATCAGGAAAACAATTCCATTCACAATTGCATCAAAAAGAATAAAATGCCTAGGAATAAACCTAATGAAGGAAGTGAAAGACCTATACTCTGAAAACTACAAGACACTCCTAAGAGAAATTAAAGAGGACACTAACAAATGGAAATGCATCCCATTCTCTTGGCTAGGAAGAATAAATATTGTCAAAATGGCTATACTACCTAAAGCAATCTACAGATTCAATGCAATCCCTATCAAACTACCAACAGCTTTCTTCAATGAATTGGAACAAATAATTCTAAATTTCATATGGAACCACAAAAGACCCCGAACAGCCAAAGCAATCCTGAGAAGGAGGAATAAAACAGGGGGAATTACACTCCCTGACTTCAAGCTCTACTACAAAGCCACAGTAATCAAGACAATTTTGTATTGGCACAAAAACAGACCGACAGACCAGTGGAACAGAATAGAAAATCCAAACATTAACCCAAACATATACAGTCAATTAATATTTGATAAAAGTGCCTTGGATATACAATGGGGAGATGACAGCCTCTTCAGCAGCTGGTGTTGGAAAAACTGGACAGCTACATGTAAGAGAATGAAACTGGACTACTGTCTAACCCCATACACAAAGGTAAACTCAAGGTGGATCAAAGACCTGAATGTAAGTCATGAAACCATAAAACTCTTAGAAAAAAACATAGGCAAAAATCTCTTGGATATAAACATGAGCGACTTCTTCATGAACATATCTCCCCGGGCAAGGGAAACAAAAGCAAAAATGAACAAGTGGGACTATATCAAGCTGAAAAGCTTCTGTACAGCAAAGGACACCATCAGTAGAACAAAAAGACATCCTACAGTATGGGAGAATATATTCATAAAAAACGTATCTGATAAAGGGTTGACATCCAAAATATATAAAGAACTAATGCACCTTAACAAACAGAAAGCAAATAATCCAATTAAGAAATGGGCAGAGGACATGAATAGACACTTCTCCAAAGAAGAAATTCAGATGGCCAACAGGCACATGAAAAGATGCTCCACATCGCTAATCATCAGAGAAATGCAGATTAAAACCACAATGAGATATCACCTCACACCAGTGAGGATGGCCAACATCCAAAACACAAACAACAACAAATGTTGGCGAGGATGTGGAGAAAAGGGAACCCTCCTACACTGCTGGTGGGACTGCAAATTAGTTCAACCATTGTGGAAAGCAGTATGGAGGTTCCTCAAAAAACTCAGAATAGAAATACCATTTGATCCAGGAATTCCACTCCCAGGAATTTACCCTAAGAATGCAGCAGCCCAATTTGAAAAGGACAGATGCACCCCTATGTTTATTGCAGCACTATTTACAATAGCCGAGAGGTGGAAGCAACCTAAGTGTCCATCAGTAGATGAATGGATAAAGAAGATGTGGTACATATACACAATGGAATATTATTCAGCCATAAGAAGAAAACAAATCCTAGCATTTGCAACAACATGGATGGAGCTAGAGGGTATTATGCTCAGTGAAATAAGCCAAGCCGAAAAAGACAAGTATCAAATGATTTCACTCATATGTGGAGTATAAGAACAAAGAAAAAATACTGAAGGAACAAAACAGCAGCAGACTCACAGAACCCAAGAACGGACTAATAGTTACCAAAGGGAAAGGGACTGGGGAAAATGGGCGGGAAGGGAGGGATAAGAGGGAAAAAGGGGCATTACGATTAGCAGATGTAATGTTGGGGGGGCACGGGGAGGGCAGTACAATTCAGAGAAGACAAGTAGTGATTCTATAGCATCTCACTACGCTGATGGACAGTGACTGTAATGGGGTTGGTGGGGGGGACCTGATGAAGGGGTAGTTTAATAATCGTAATATTGCACATGTAATTGTAAATTAATGATAATAAAATAAATTATATTAAAAAAAAAAAAGAAATGGGTAGAGGACATGAATAGACACTTCTCTAAAGAAGAAATTCAGATGGCCAACAGGCACATGAAAAGATGCTCCACATCACTAGTCATCAGAGAAATGCAGATTAAAACCACAATGAGATATCACCTCACACCAGTGAGGATGGCCAACATCCAAAACACAAACAACAACAAATGTTGGCGAGGATGTGGAGAAAAGGGGAACCCTCCTACACTGCTGGTGGGACTGCAAATTAGTTCAACCATTGTGGAAAGCAGTATGGAGGTTCCTCAAAAAACTCAAAATAGAAATACCATTTGACCCAGGAATTCCACTCCCAGGAATTTACCCTAAGAATGCAGCAGCCCAATTTGAAAAGGACAGATGCACCCCTGTGTTTATTGCGGCACTATTTACAATAGCCAAGAGGTGGAAGCAACCTAAGTGTCCATCAGTAGATGAATGGATAAAGAAGATGTGGTACATATACACAATGGAATATTATTCAGCCATAAGAAGAAAACAAATCCTAGCATTTGCAACAACATGGATGGAGCTAGAGGGTATTATGCTCAGTGAAATTAGCCAAGCCGAAAAAGACAAGTATCAAATGATTTCACTCATATGTGGAGTATAAGAACAAAGAAAAAAACTGAAGGAACAAAACAGCAGCAGACTCACAGAACCCAAGAACGGACTAATAGTTACCAAAGGGAAAGGGACTGGGGAAAATGGGCGGGAAGGGAGGGATAAGAAGGAAAAAGGGGCATTACGATTAGCAGATGTAATGTTGGGGGGGCACGGGGAGGGCAGTACAACTCAGAGAAGACAAGTAGTGATTCTATAGCATCTCACTACGCTGATGGACAGTGACTGTAATGGGGTTGGTGGTGGGGACCTGATGAAGGGGTAGTTTAATAATCGTAATATTGCACATGTAATTGTAAATTAATGATAATAAAATAAATTATATTAAAAAAAAAAGAAAAAAAAAAGAAATGGGCAGAGGACATGAATAGACACTTCTCCAAAGAAGAAATTCAGATGGCCAACAGGCACATGAAAGTGTGCTCCACATCGCTAATCATCAGAGAAATGCAGATTAAAACCACAATGAGATATCACCCCACACCAGTGAGGATGGCCAACATCCAAAACACAAACAACAACAAATGTTGGCGAGGATGTGGAGAAAAGGGAACCCTCCTACACTGCTGGTGGGACTGCAAATTAGTTCAACCATTGTGGAAAGCAGTATGGAGGTTCCTCAAAAAACTCAAAATAGAAATACCATTTGATCCAGGAATTCCACTCCTAGGAATTTACCCTAAGACTGCAGCAGCGCAGTTTGAAAAAGACAGATGCACCCCTATGTTTATAGCAGCACTATTTACAATAGCCAAGAAATGGAAGCAACCTAAGTGTCCATCAGTAGATAAATGGATAAAGAAGACACAATGGAATATTATTCAGCTATAAGAAGGAAACAAATCCTACCATTTGCAACAATATGGACGGAGCTAGAGGGTATTATGCTCAGTGAAATGACCCAGGCAGAGAAAGACATGTTCTAAATGATTTCACTCATCTGCAGAATATAAGAACAAAGAAAAAAACTGAAGGAACAAAACAGCAGCAGACTCACAGAAACCAAGAATGGACTAACAGTTCCCAAAGGGAAAGGACTGGGGAGGGTGGGTGGGAAGGGAGGGATAAGGGGGAAAAAGGGGCATTACAATTAGCACACATAATGTCGGAGGGCGGCACAGGGAAGGCTGTAAAACAGAGAAGTAGTGATTTGATAGCACCTTACTATGCTGATGGACAGTGACTGTAATGGGGTATGTGGTCGGGACTTGATAATGGGGGGAGTCTAGTAACCATAATGTTGCTCATATAATTGTAGGTTAATGATACGAAAATAAGAAAAAAAACAACCAGTGTTTCTGTGGAAAGTCAACCTTGATAAAAGCCTGTCTGGTGAGTCATGCAATTGTTTTAAGCAGTTAAGACACTATAGCATTGGTGAATTCACTGAATATTGAATGAATTCATGAATATTAAGTATTTGTACTGAGTATCTCAACACTATATATATCATAAGGTGTAATATTTTAAGTAATCCCAAGTTTTGATAAGATCCCTAAAGCCCTGTAGAACTTGCTCCATACCCAAAAAAATGAAGGACTTATGTCCTCCACACCTAATGTTCTAACTCAGTCTTGATAACATCTTAGTTTAAGAAGTTTTCTGGTAGCTGAGGGGAAAGTATAAGGTCATCTACGTTTTCATTTTCCAACATTTAAACAAGAAACAAATGATTTATTTACCAATGATGTTGTTTGCTCAGTATGTCATTCATTCCAAGTTCATTTATTAGATCTTCACTGACCCCTATGAAATCAGTAAATCTGTCACATCCTTTCTATCAACACCGCTCCAGCTGAGGCCCATAGTACTCCCAGCTGGCTTGTTGCAAGAACACCACACTTGATCTGTGTGCCCCCTCAGGGCAGGGACTATGCTTCATTTCTGGAGCCTGGAACTATGCTCGGCACATAGGAAGTGCTTGATAAATGCTGAGCATTCTCCTCCCTTCAGGGCCCTGCTCTCTCTACTCTCTTACATACACCTCTGCTCAAGGGAATCTCCCTACAATAGCCAGAATCTCATCTCAAGAACCAGCCTTTGCTCAAGAATCTTTTCCCAAAGTGTGTTCTGAACACATGACCCCTCAGGATGCCTGAGGCAGGGGTACTGGGGTCACATAAGTACAGGACATACCACATACACACTCTATCTCAGAGGTGTATACCCCCAATAGCTTCTGATAAGTCCTGCATCATGGAAACCTATTTTGACTGACTTTAATCCAATGTTTTCTAAATGAAACTGACCACAAAAGCCCTTTTATCATAAAATCGACTTGCATCCTATAGGACTAGCACCTTGTGTAACACCCTTTGGGAAACACAGGCTTCCAGGAAAAAAATCTAAGTGGCTTAATAGATTCTTATTTTGTGCTGAGTAATACAAACTATCCTGTCTAATCGTGCCTTTGAGGCAAACAATATTTCATAATGTATTTTGCATCTGAGAAAAGAAAAGCTCAAAAAGGATGAGTGATGTTTCCAAGGTTAGAGAGCTTGGAAGTTGCAAAGCCAGAACTAGAAATCAGGTCAATCTAACAGCACAGGCCATGATCTTAGTGATTATATGCCAGATCCAGGAAGAATAGTTTGGACCCTATCATGAAAGCAGTGGGAGCCCTTGAGGATTCTTGAGCAGCAGGGCAAAAAAAAGGGGGCGGCTTGGGAAGGAGTTGGGGGGCTGCACTAGACAGAGAGGGCCTGTCCATGAGCATTAGCCCAAAACATGGAAGACCCCTGAGAGCAAGGGACACCTGCCCATGACCCTGGCTATAGAGGTACCCACTGGACCACTTGGTAGTAGCGCTGGAGGAAGAGGGACCAGTCCTCAGGGCTGAGGTATAGTGGGGCCTCTAGGTCCTTGTCGATGTCCATGTGGGCCAGGTTGCTAAGGTGCTCCTCACAGGCACACAGAGCCTCATCCACAAACTCTGGGGACACCATCATTGGCTTTTTCTTCTGTTTCTTCGGCTGCTTGTCTCCTGAAGAGGTAAGGAGAGGCCTGTCGCTATCTGACATGCAAGGCAGGTAACCTGACACATGCCAGTCTCCAACTGCCCCAAGGCCTGTCATTTACCTGACGCCTCACCCTAAATACACCTGAGGCCCAGCACACAGCTGCATTCCCTACTGCTCTGGGACCTGTCATTTACCTGAGGCTTTGTTCTAAATTCAGCTGGAATCCTAGTGCTCACCGTTGGCCCTTAAGACCTGTCATTCACTTGAGAGTCCACCCTAAATGTCCTCAAAGCTTTTCAGCACCTACAGCCCCAGCATACACCTGCAGCCTCCCTGCTCCTGAGACCTCTGACACATCTGAGGTCCCTGTGGCCCTGATCCTGGCATACAACAGCCTTCTTGGCACTTGACACATCCAGGAGACAGCAGCACGGCGCTCTCCCTCTGAAAGAGGTGGGGATTTTCCTCCTTCTATGCAGAGCTGCCCCTAACCTCTCTCACTCCCTGACAGACCCCTGGATAACAGGATGGGAGCTTGGAGGGAAAGGGCAAGTGATTGGTTGGGCCAACATGCTGTGAGGGATTCTCTGTGTCCTCAACCACAAGGCACAAGGAGTCCTCAGACCATGTGAAACTGCACAGTTCACTGCTTCCTCCTACTCAGAGACCTGAGCTCCCCAAAGGCAGGGATGGACCATGTCTTCTTAGTCTGTCCTCTTCCAGAGTGCCCGGCCACATGCCAGGCTCATGGGAGGGGTTAATGAGGCCATGGATCAACTGACAAATGGATAGGAAGCAGGCGGGTGGGTGGTTGAGACAGAAGAAAGGATGAGTAGATGGACTGGAAAATAGGTGGTGGGTGGGAGGATGGAAAAATAGGTGGGCAGATGGGTAGATGGGTCTTTGGAAGAATAGGTAGGAAAGTAAGAGGAGTAGAAAGAAACAATATGGAGCATAGAGCTGAGAGAAGCTAGGTAAATGAGCAGATCATCAGTGGGGGGAAGGTGGAGGAGAGGTGAATGAATGGATGATGGGTAGGTGAATGTAAGGTCACTGGGTGGGTGGGTTAATAGATAGGCAGATGGATGCATGGACAGATGTGGGTAGATGCATGTATGGATGGGTTGGTGGAAGGGGTGGTGGATGGGCAGCTGGATCTGGCTACTACATAGATGTGTGAATGAACAGATGGATGGATGGGTGGAAAGATAAATGGGTGGGGGAGTGGAAGTAAGCACAGTCCTTACCTGGGATCTCTTCCTCTTCTGCCTGGATAGAGTATGACTTCCATTCAGACTTTACCACCAGCTTGAGAACGTTGCGGGCAGCTGTCAGCCAGAAGTCCTCTGCTCACAGGCAGGGGATTATCCTGCTCAGTCCCTAGGCTCCAGATCTGTTCTGGTTCCAGAACCTGATCATGACCCGCCCCATTCTGGACCCGGAACCTGACTATCTTCTGACTCTAGGACGTGGTTCCTGTTTAACTGCATTACCAGACCCAGAATCTGACCTGATTTGGCTCATATTCTGCCTTCAGAATCTCGCATGGACCTGTTGTCTGTTTTCTCTCTTCTGTCCCTGATCTACTTTTGATACTTACTCTAGCCTGAGAACAAGACGTTGACCCAAAACCTATTTCAGATTTGGAGACTAATTTAAACCTAGCATCTAATCTGGATCCAAATTCTGACCTGAATTAGAACATGTTCTGTAACTGGAAACCATTCTGTTTCAGCAGCCCAAAGTCTGGAGCCTTTTCTAGACTGGAAACTGACCTAGCCAGGAATTTGACACAGGCCTGGAACTGACTGGATTACCCAGAATGTAAGCTAAGCCACCTCAGCTGTTTTGAATGTCTGGGTTGACCAAGCTAAGAAGCTCAATAAGGGAGGCATATTAGGGAAGGATAAGGCCTGCTAATGGAGGAGGAAACTTGCTGGGATGGACAAGGGCATGAGGAGGGAGGTCCCTGCCTCTCCATGAGCCAGGGCTTTAGCCCTCATCCTTCAGCCTGAGGGGTCCAGGCATAGGGCTGGGCATCTCCTTACCTATGAAGGCCTTCTTGTCATCCTCAGCCCCCAGGCGGTAGCAGCGTGGGAAGAACGAGTCAGCATCAGCCTCATCAAACCACGGCAAATTCCGGAGATTGAGACACAGACCCACCTATGGAGTTAGGCACTGAGGGGGAAGGCAGGGTCTTGCCCTCCAAGGGATTCCCCGTGCTCAGCTGTGCCCAGACAGCTCAGGTAGACTGCTTGTCCATTCTAAGAGCCTCTGCCCCACCTCTAGGCCCAATTCATTCATATCCATCTCCGTATGTTTATCCTTGGGTTTCCTCTACCGAGAATGCCTCACATCCCTTCTATTCACCCTTTCACATTCTTAACTGCTGGCTTCTCTAGGAATCCTTCCCAGCACATGCCAGTAATATATGAGCAGGTCCCGATTATAAAGCCCTTCATTCTTGTTATAACCCTAGAAGATAGATCTTCCTGGTATTATTATTTAAAGATGAGGAAACAGGCTCAGAGAGGTGAAGTCACTTGTTAATGAACCCATATCAGATCTCATCGGCCCTATCTCCTCTGCTGGGCAGGCAAGGGCCCTCTTGCTCACAGTCATTGGACTTGGTGTTCATTCTGGCTCCAGGTCCTATCTGGATACTGGAGTCTATTTTAGTCATTATGTCTACATGTGGTAGACATGCTATAGGGCTCCGATTTGAACCAAAGCCTCTCTGACTCTAAAACCCACTGAAATACATACCTTTCCCTGTGTGAGAATTCTCTTACTGACAAGGAGCAGGGTTGCTGGCCCATGGGCTGGGGGACTTGGAAGCTGTCATGACCACCTGCCAGGGGGGCCCACCTTTGTGGTAAAGGAGCCTGCTTGGGCATAGTGGTTTATCATCTGATCCTTTGAGAGGAAACGACAGTCCAGCACATCCCGCCGAGTGGTCCAGATGAAGTAGGGGATCGCATTCCGAACCATGCGGGACTAGGCAAAGGGAAGAAACAGGGAGGCTGGGGTGGCAGCATAAGGCTTGAGGAAGCTTCTCTCTGCCCTGCTGAGTAGGGGGGTGAATGGAAGGAGGATGCTTCCAAGATGGCCTCTAGCCCACATACCATCTTTGTGTAAGATAAGTAAAGACAGCTCTTCCACCAGGACACACACTTGGAAAACACAGAGTAGGCAGGCTTCCAGCCTCCTTTGGTCAAGGTGCCCTAAGCAGTGACTCAGCCACACAACTGAACATCCCATCTTGTTCTGGCCCATGGCCATCAGTGACTTGCTCTGTGGCAGGATAGAGACTCCAAGCGATGGGCACATAGTGTGTGACAAAGGCTCTCTCCCAGGCTCTACCTTTCTCCATCTGTCCTACAACTCTGGGAGATAGGATTATTAATAGGCAGTAACACCATGAGCCAGGCCCTGTTCTAAGTACTTTCCATGTCAACTCCTTTAATCCTCACCACACCCCTGTGAGGTAGGTGCTAGTGTTATCCCCATTTCACAGATGAAGGAACGGGGACACCGGGAGGCTCATAACTGCCATATGAAACTGTCAGTACACAACCTTTCCTGACTTGCAAATATGGTGATTTGATATAGTTCAACTTAGAAAGCAGTGGTACCCAGAAGACAAGTGTCGTTACTTCAACATACACATCCTCCACACTATCACATCAGGCTCTTTCAAAGCTTTTTAAGCCCCTGCTTCCAGCCTTCACTTGCCAAGGGCAGAGGGAGGAGATGGAACTATGGGGTTTTTATTTGGAAGGGAATTAGCAGGCATGGAGGTTGTGCTGGCTTCAACCTGGCACAGTTCTGACCCCAGACCAGCCTTGCCTGGCCCCACTGTGTCCCTCACCACTCTACTGGTTCATCCAGGCTTTGAAGAAGCAATCAGTTCTTACTACAGATGGGGAAACTAAGGCCCAGAGAAGGAAAGAACTAGTCTGAGGTCACTCCACTGGACTTGAGTGCTCTCCTTCCAACTAAGCAGGCCCCTCCCAGCCACCTAGGCCCTTACCATCAGAGCATGTGTCCCATCTAGGTCATCAAATTCCAGTAAATCATCGAAGTTGAACAGCTGTGGTGGCTGGAATGCCTCATCCTCATCTTCAACCTCTGTGGATGCAGCGCCCAGGCCTGGTGAGGCCCTTGTCCCTGCCCCACAGGCCCATACCAAAATCTCAATCCTGGGACAATGGGAACCAACTGAAAGGGACTCAGGAGGGGCAGCTTGTGGGCAGGAAGGGAACTGCTCACCATCCTCTGTGGTGTCACTATTGCCTATTACGGAGCTATCCAGATCCCTCTGCGGTGGCGGCAGGGTGATGCCCGGATGGTGGACCATCTTCTTCTCCACCCAGCCCCTCTGGCGCAAGAGGCACTGGATCACTGGGTAGTGGCCTTGGATCATAAAGATCTTCTTCTGCTGTAAAATAAGAAAAGGATTCTTGTTCAGTTAAATATTGTCTAAGTGCCATACACAGCAGATATAATGCTGAACCAGACACTTACTGTCTCTGCCTTTAAGAATTTTTTAAATTCCAGTAAGGGAGACAGATTATAAACAAGCAGGGAAATAAATATGCATAGTAATAATTATAATGGTGATAGCTAATTATTTTTTAACATCTATGTGTTAAGCACTTATATAGATTACTAACAATATATGATTTTAATAGATGCCATTATCTCCATTTACTAGTCACAAATCAGAAGCATAGATAGGCAGTGTGGCCACACAGTAGTTAAGAGTAAGAGCTGGCTCCAAAAACTGGATACTCAGTGGGGAACCCAGAGAGACTAGAAATACATACAAAGTCAAGGTAAGTTGAGAAGCAGCCATGAATGTACAGAGCTGGGCAAATGGCAGTTCAGGTGGAGGGAAAAGCATGTGCAGAGGCCATAAAGCCGGACAGAGGTTAGAAGGAACTGGAAAGAAGCCAGCGTGAGTGGAGTGTGGAAAATGAGAGAGGAGGTAGTGACTAGACTGTGGAAGGTCCTGAAGGCCTTGGAAGAGACTTGGACTTTATATTAAGAGTAGCATGAAGCAATAAAGGCAAAGTGAGGGAGTTGCATGATTGAAGCTTTGTAAGTTTGGCCTTCTGCTCTATGGAGTACAGACTGAAGAGACAGGATGCAAGAAGGGAGACAAGTTAGAGGGCTACTGTGGTCTGTGCAGAAAAGTAATCACAACACCTAGAATGAGGGCGGTTACAGTGGAGATGGGGAGAAAGACATAGAAATGAGACTTGTTTTGGAAATAGAGATGACTGTTTTTGCTGATGGGATTAGACGTATGGGTGAAGGAACAGAAAGATCAGGTTTCTGGCTTGAGCAGGAGATGCAGAAGACCAGAGTAAGGAGGACAGGTTTAGGCAGGATAATCAAAAAAGTATGGTTTGGTACATGGGTTTGCAATGTTTTAAGTTCTCTGGGTGGAGAGGTGGAATAGGGGGTTGGATCTACGGTGTATGGAGGCAGAGGATAGGGTGGGCTGGAAACGGCATGGAAGGAGGGCACAGCACAGCGACTGTATTCACAGCCAAAGAGAAAGGTGTAGACAGCAATCTGGCGAACCACAGGAGTCCTGAGGAGACTTCTAAGGCAACTGAAAAGCAGCAGCCAGGATGGGAGAAAAGAAAACTAGGTGTGTGCAGCCAAGAGGGAAGGGTGTGAGGGCAGACAGCGTAGAATGTATAAATTCAGACTGGGACAGAAAAGGGGCTGCTGGATTTGGCTCCTTGGAGGTCAGTAGTAACTTTGACTAGAGTGATTGCTGATGGGAGTGGGGAAGAGCCTGGAAACAAAACGGTGGGAGCTGAGGAGTAAATCCAAGGTAAAGTGGTAGACAATTCTGCCAAGAAACTTGGCTGTGAAGGGGTACTGAAAAATGGGGAGTTATCTGAAGATGTGTGTGCGATCAAGGTTTTTGTTTTTTGTTGCCTTTTGAGGATGGAAGGAAATAATTCAGAGACGTAGGATGAGTCACCCTCAGGGTTCTTTCTAGGCCCCCAACCTCTCCAACCTTGACAGCTCTCTCCACGTGGATCTTGGCGTTTCTGAGCTGGCCCATCCGGTGAGACACCTTGGAGAATCCTCGCCAGAGGACACGGGAACCTGCAGAAAGATGTGGAACGGGGGTGGGGTAGGCTGGGGGCTCAGCCTGGCGTCTCTCCCGGGCCCCGATGCCTACATTTCTTTCTCCACCCTTCTTCCGGATGCCCTCCCTCTAAGTCTTCTCCCGACCCCCATTCCCTCCACCCCAAGTCTCTTCCGTTCCTCTGTCCGGTCAGCTGCACCAGGAAAGGAGAGCCGCAATGGGCCTCACCGTCCTGCGGCGGGGCACCATCCAGGGCCGGCATGTGCGGAGGCCCCAGAGGCTGGGAGTCCCCCGCTCTCTGGCCGTGAGTGCAGCGGGTCAGCGACTCGAAGGCGCAGCCTCAGCAGCGCGCAGAGGCGGGACTACCGGCCCAGCGTTCGCCGCCCTCTTTAGTTCCCTCCGGCCGGGCGGAGGCGTGCCCGGGCCAGAGTAGCTTCTGAGGAGGCAGGAACTCGGGAGTGGCGCACCCAGGGCCAGGGGGCGGGGGAACCTGTGCGCGGCTCCGGCGGCTGCGGCTTCCGCAGCCGGCTGCACACCGGGACGCTTTCCTGGCGGTACCAGGTAGCGGAGCCCGGGGGGGCCGCTCCCAGCTCCAGCATGCTCGGAAGCAGCGCCGCGCCCAGGTCCTGCACCCGCCCCTCGCGGCACGCACCCCCTAGCGCTCCAGAGCCCGCTTCCCCTCCGCGCGCAGCCGCCTCTTACGGAAGGGCCCCGCCCCAGCCCCAGCCCCAGCCCCGGCCCTGCACTCCGCTCCGAGGCCCCGCCCACCGCTTGAGGTCGCTTTCGAAACCATTCCCCTGCCCTTTCGGGCCACGGGTGGCGAGCTCAGGGTTGGACCGAGAGGCTGGCTTCCTCGGAGGGCCGAATTCCTGATCTCACTTGCCCCACGCCCTTAATGAGTGAGGACACTGAAGGTGGAAGTGCAGAGCACTGGGCTGCCGGTTATCATCAGCGTCCTGCTTCCTCACTGAGCTCTTCTGGGGATTGAGTCATTCCACAGTATTTCTAAGGGTCCATGGGCTAGGTGCTGGGGAAAGGTGGAGCAAGCTAGACCTTACCTCATAGAGCTTACAGCCCAGTGGGGGAGAAACAAAAAGAACAAGCAACCAAGGAATAAAACAGCTGTATGTATAAGGGCAATGAATTGAAACCAGGAAGGGGGCATACATTAGATAGGCAGTTAAGGGTCAAGGATGTCCTCTCTAAAAAGGTGACATTTAAGCTGAAGCCTATAGAATGCAAGGAGATCAAGAGCTGGCTAGGGAAGACGGTGAGGAACAGCATTCCAGGGAAAGAAAGTCTCAGCAAATCTTAGGGAGAGGAAAGCACCGAGGAGGGTTAAGAACGTTTCTGGGGAACTAGAAGGCAGCCAGAGTGGCTGAAACAGATTAGCTCTGTAGGGCCCAGCAGATGGAATAGGTCAAAGGCCTTGGGGAGAGATCTGAAAACCAAGGCAGTACATCGGGGAAACAATGAAAGTGCAGAGGTCAGTCCCACACTCCATCCCGGTCCCAAAAACTTGGAAGTAGAAAAACATGATCATGTGAATCAACTGCAGAAAGAGTAGCTATGCACAGCCCTCAAGACTGTAAGTCACCTTTTCAGAGGTAGTGGCAAAAGTATTATCCTCAGAAGTCACAGGTGTGATAAATATGGCTCCAAAATGTTAAATCATTTGCCTCAAATGACATAGCAAAGCCAGCATTGGAACCCAGGTCTGATTCCAAACACCTCTTAAACATAAATAAACATTAAGTCCATGTTATTACTCAGACAGGTGAGGTGGCCTATTGGTCATGGAATACCAAACTGGCAGTTTGAGGGGCAACCTCTAGCAGTGCCCATTCAGAATTTAGAGAGGACAGTATCCTGGTCCAAGAACCCAGCTTTGTTAGACACTGTGTAAGATCTACCTGTACACTAAAGGTATTTCCACTTAGCTGTCCAGCCAACCACAACCACTATGTTTCCTAACCCTGCTTAACTGGTGGGTGACTGGGCTTTACAGAAGCAATGTCCACAGAAGAGGGCAAGCTGATTGGCAACCAAGCATCCAGTCTGTTCACATCAATCTGCCAATTTGGCTTTTGGGGTTCTGGACCCTGGAAAATGGATCTGTGTCAAATGAATTGTGGTTGGCTCACCCAGGCAATGCTGTCCTGTCAAGGTTGAGTTAGCAGCTGCCATCTTCTAGTGGGAATCCAGCTTCACGGTGAGCACCTTAACAGTCACTGTGAAGCTAAAACGTAGGTCATGTGCCCTAGAGGGCACACCTAATTCTGTAAGGCAGGAGGGGGAGGTCACAGAGGTAATGTCATAAAGGCGATGACAGCTGTCCAAGCTGCCAGTCTCAACCCCACCTTTTAACATTACCTTGTCCTCTGTTCGAGACTTCTGGCCATCTGCAAGAACCTTTAAACCTTCTGGAACTTTTCTCCTGAT
>JAVSCE010021805.1:0-212257 GCA_032199065.1 Smutsia gigantea | reverse complement strand
TAAGATATCCTGTAGTGGTGGTTTATGAGAGGCAAACTCTCTCAACTTTCGTTTATCTGGAAATTGCTTAATCCCTCCATCATATTTAAATGATAATCATGCTGGATACAATATTCTTGGTTCGAGGCCCTTCTGTTTCATAACGTTAAATATATCATGCCATTCTCTTCTGGCCTGTAAGGTTTCTGTTGAGAAGTCTGATGATAGTCTAATGGGTTTTCCTTTGTAGGTGATCTTTTTTTCTCTGTCTAGCTGCCTTTAATACCCTGTCTTTATCTTTGATCTTTGCCATCTTAATTATTATTTGTCTTGGTGTTGTCTTCCTTGGGTCCCTTGTGTTGGGAGATCTATGAGCTTCGGTGGACTGCGAGACTACTTCCTTCCCCAGCGAGGGAAAGTTTTCAGCAATTATTTCTTCAAAGACACTTTCTATCCCTTTTTCTCCCTCTTCTTCCTCTGGTACTCCTATAATGCGAATATTGTTCCGTTTGCATTGGTCACACAGTTCTCTTAATATTCTTTCATTCCTAGAAATCCTTTTATCTCTCTCTGCCTCAGCTGCTCTGTACTCCTGTTCTCTGTTTTCTATTCCATTAACAGTCTCTTGCATCTCATCCATTCTGCTGTTAAGCCCGTCGATTGCTTGTCTGATTTCTGCATTGTCTTTCCTCAGTTCCCTCACTTCCTCCCTCAGCTCTTGCACATTTCTCTGTAGGTCCATCAGCATGGTTATGACTTTTATTCTGAACTCTTTTTCAGGGAGGCTGTGCATTTCCATCCCTTCAGACTCCCTCTCTGGGGTTGTCTGGTTGATTTTGGTCTGAACCATATTCCTCTGTCTTTTCATGGCTATATAATTGGTCACTGATAGTTGCCACGTATGTCAGCTGGGCTCTTTAAGACTTTAAAAAGAGAAGAAAAAAAAAGAGAAAAAAAAGAAAGAAAGAAAAAAAGAGGAAAAAAGAAAGAAAAGAAAAAACAAAAACAAAAACAAAAAACAAAACACAAAAAAATGCCCACCGGACGTAGATTCTGTGGGAATGCTCTAGGTGGCGCTATTGCCCCACTATTCCACAGCTGTGACTGTGCCGCTCTGCAGGGCCCTTTATCGCTCTGGCAGGGGTGGGAACGAATAGGAGGCTGTTGATCTCAGTGAGAAGTGTTAAGTATGGCTACGCTTCCTCAGTCGCCAGCTAAGGCGTCTGAAACTCCCCAGGACTCCCAGCCTGCTGGGCTGAGTGTGCTGGGGCGATCCGGCTCCTCTGCTGGGTTCCTGTCTCTTAAAGACTGCTGAAGAAAGCGTGCGCTTTTGTTTTATTTTTTTTCCTTCCTGGGAGCCGGCTGCAAGCACCCTGGCGCGTTCCCTGCTCAGATCCTGCCCCTCTGACTCTCCAATCTCCGCCGCACTGTGCAATGTGGGTCAGCGCTCCCCGCGCAGATCACCGGGGCTGGCTACTTCGCGGGGTGTACTTCCACTCCCTCCCGGCTCTGAATCCTCTCCTCCCGCCGGTGCGCTGGGGTGGGGGAGGGCTCGGGTCCCACCGGGTCATGGCTCCGTATCTTACCCGCCTCTTGGGGTGCCGAGTGCTCTCGGGTGTAGCTGAACGCTGTGCGCTTTCCTGTGTATTCTTGTCTCTCTTTTAGGAATAGATGTATTTGCTGTGTTTTCGTAGATAAATATAGTGTTGGGAGGAGATTTCTGCCGCCCTGCTCACACCGCCATCTTCCCGGAAGTCTTATTTTTGTTTTAAAGAAAAGGTTGAAATTTGCAACATAATACTGTTCATCTCTGTGGGATTGTGTCATGTTATTTTTATTTATTTTTTTCTATACATTTGTGTTCTCAAATTTTTCTAAAATAAAAGTGCACTTATTTTTATTATTAGCCAAAAGTTCATTACATATTTAAAGAGACCTAGAAGCAGTATTTATTAAAATTCTCTTGTACAAAATCCTAATTGGAATATCATGAATGCTAATGTCTATGCGTATGAAAGAGTAAAGACCAGAAAAGAGGAGAAGTAAATACAAGATTAAAAAATACAAGTGTGCATCAATATATTTAGAAGGTATGTCTATGATCAAGTAGAACTTTGAGTTTGGCAAGGTGGAGATTAAAATCCATAGCTATAAAAAATTGTCATTAAAATATCCTCCAGTACTAAATGAGAGAATGAATGAGAGGCCATGACACAAAGTAAGGCTTTGGATAAAAATGCAGTGTTCATTTTTTAACTGACAGTCATGAATCATAGCAATTTATAAAAGATGTGTCCTGATTTGGGGTGAGAAGTGCATTGGCCAGACACTATCTGGCACTTTTACTCAGAGGAGGTCATGGCAAGAGATCTGTTCTGTTGACAACAACCAGTATTCAAAAAATTTGACCTTAGCTAATCAAAATTGTGTTCCACCTGGAATTTGTGGACTCGGAAATCAGCAAGAGCAAATGTTTCTCAGCTTCTATTATATCTCCTTCATGCTGCCTGTAAGGGAATATGACCTGGCAAAACAAATACTTGGTGTAATTGGCATACAAGAGTGGTATATTTTTATGTGATTTAAGGAGAAAAGGACACTATTGCAACATTACACCAAAAAGCCTGCCAACATTTTTGACTAGTACATGGTATTTTAATAATACCACACAAAAAAATTTGAAGATTTTTAACTGAGAACTATGTTCCTCAATGTTAACCACCTTTTTATTTATTTGTTTGTTTTATTTAATTTGTCTCCCAATGTAGTATTCTGTATAGGGAGAGTAGAATTATTAAATTGTTATAGAGATAATGTACTGTATAACTTATAATAAAACAAATGACAGGTTCTCACCGGTATTTAAAAATATATATACATGCAGATTATTTGAGAGGAAAGAGTCATAAAAACCCTGTTTCTCTCTGCTTTATCCATTCTCAGCTTTATTATACTCTCTGAGCCAGCATGGACTAAAGGTATGTACTAGAAGATTCTAAAGTGAAATCCTGTCGAGCAAACTCAGAGATGTAAAAACAGAATACTGAAATACTCAGCTGGTGTATTATAGAATTATAAAGTATCCAAGCTCTTACAGATCTTCAAGTCCAATCTTCTCTTTTTTTCCAGTGCAGAAACAGACCCAGGGAAGTGAATGATTTGGCCAAAGTCACAGCCAGAGAACCAGGAATCGAATCTTGGTCTCGACACCCAGCTCAAATTCATTCAAGAAATAAAAGAACAGTTAATCAAATAACATGTTTGTGGGAGGTGCCTTACAGTCTGCATTGTCTAATTTATCTTATGTAACCCTTTGAGGTAGGAGGGGTGCATTGTTCTTATTTTACAGAGGAACTGAGCCCAGCTTCTTACTAAACAAATTATTAGGAGATCCACTTTACAGACTCAGGTCAATATTTAATTTGTTTACTGAACAATTACTATGGGCTAGGCATTGTGTTAGGTAAGTAGTTTTACCCCCTGCTACATAGAAGAATCACTTGAGGAGGGTTTAAAACTTATGCATACCTTGGCCTCACCTCTAGAGAGTCAAGTTGGTTTGGTAATCAATATTGTTAGAAAGATACCTGGAGGATTCTATGTTGAGCCAGACGGCGAACCACTATGCTATAAGAAAACAACTTATAACATATTTGTTAATTTGAAAATATTTGTTGAATACCTGTGTCAAGCATTGTTCTAATTGCTAAAGATACAATGGCAAATAGCACAGAAATACCTGTCACTGTCTTTACATTCTGGTGGGAGATACAAATGATCAACAGAATAGAATAGATTATCAAAGATGGTGATAAATGAAATCGAAAAAACAAACAAACAAAACCAAGGGAGGGAAAAGGTGATAGATATTGCCATTTTAACTAGAATGGCATTTGAACAAAGACCTGAAGGAGATGGGAGAGGGAGAGGAAGGCTGGATAGGAAAACTCAAATGAAAAAGCTTTGAGGCAGGCATGTGCCTGGTATTATTTAGGGACAGTAAGGACGCTGTTGGGCTGATTTAGAGAGTAATAGGAGATGAAATAGAAAAAGGGAACATGCAGTGCTTTGCCAGCCATTGCGTGCAATTTGGATTTTGTATAAGAAAGATGTAAAGCCCAAGGAGTAGGTTGAGCAGGAGAGTGACAGGTCTGATTTTAATTTTAAAAGGATCACTGTGTATAGAATAGATGGTAAGGTGTCTAAGAAACTGAAGGCCCAGTAAGAGGTTTTGAAATGATCTAAGTGAGGCATATTGTGATTTAGACCACAGTGATAAGAATGAAGGCAGTGAGAAATAATTGGATTCTGGATATATTTTGAACTTAGAACCAACAGAATTGACAATTTGGATGTAGAAAAGAATTTCAATCTAAAATGGAACTGAAGGATATGAAGTGGAAATCTCATGCATGTGCCCTCAGAAAAACAAGACTTAAGAGCTGAGACACTGATTTCCCATAAATGGTTGATTTACAGAAAACTGACAATACTGGAATTTTCTTACATGATAGGGAATTGGTCAGCTGCTGCCTGATATTGATCATGGGAAGTTTTGCTTATGATTTCCACAGGCACGAACAAGAAACCTAGGCTGAGTTGGTCTTGCAAAATGAGTGGAACTGATTTTTGTATGACTGGACTGGTTTTTTCTGCTCAGGGAATTTTCAAAGCTGATGTCTGTTTGTTTTGATTTTAATAGACTAACTGAACTCTCCCTTGTTTACATTCCCTGCCTATAAATACAGCTTTCTCCAAACCCTATATGGACTTGCCTGTAGCTTGTTACAGTTGGCACATCCTGAGATGCAGTTCCTCTGCTGTTCCAGAATAAACACATCTGCCGGAGCTTGCCTCAGTTTACCTCTTTATTTAGGTTGACAAATGCGTGGTTTGAGATAACAACAGTTCAGCATGACTCTACATTTTTGATCTGAAGGACTGGGATTTCAGAGAACCTAGTAATACTTCAAAATACATGAAACAAAAACTAATCAAACTGAAAGGAGAAACAGACAAATCTACAATTACAAATGGAGATTTAACACTAATCTAACAATAATTGATAGAGCAAGTAGAGTAAAAAATCAGTAAGGATATAGACTTGAATAACTGGACCTAAGTAATATTTGGAGAACATTATGGCAAATAATACCAGAATAGCAACTTTTTTCTAATGCACATAGAATGTGCACCAAGGCAAACCACCTGCTGGACCATAAAGTGGGTCTAAATAAATTTCAATTAATTTAAATCTTACAAGGTATATTTTCTGACTTGTGTAGAATTAAATTCAATACTAGTAAGACACCTAGAAAGTGCCTAAATATTTGGAAATTGAAGAACTAGCTTCCGAAAAAATTATGGGTTGTGGTGGGAATGTAAGCTAGTTCAACCATTGTGGAAAGCAATATGGAAGTTCCTCAAAAAACTAAAAATCCAAATACCATTTGACCCGGGAATCCCACTCCTTGGAATTTACCCAAAGAATACAACTTCTCAGTTTCAAAAAGACATATGCACCCCTATGTTTATTTCAGCACTATTTACAACAGCCAAGATATGGAAGCAACCTGTGTCCATCAGTAGAAGAATGGATAAAGAAGAGGTGGTAAATATACACAATGGAATATTATTCAGCCCTAAGAAGAAAACAAATCCCCCCATTTGCAACAACGTGGGTGGAGCCGGAGGGTATTATGCTCAGTGAAATAAGCCAGGTGGAGAAAGACAATTGCCAAATGATTTCCCTCATTTGTGGAGTATGAAAACTGAAGGAACAAAATAGCAGCAGACTCAGAGACTCCAAGAAGGAACTAGTGGTTACCAAAGGGGAGGGGTGTGGGAGGGCAGGTGGGGAGGGTGCGAGAAGGGGATTGAGGGGTATTATGTTTAGTACACATGGTGTGGGGGATCATGGGGAAAACAGTGTAGCACAGAGAAGGCAAACAGTGAATCTGTGGCATCTTACTACACTGAAGGACAGTGACTGCATTGGGATATGAGTGGGGACTTGATAATATGGGTAAATGTAGTAACCACATTGTTTTCTCATGTGAAACCTTCATAAGAGTGTGTATCAATAATACCTTAATAAAAAAAATCTATGGTGGTAAATGCAAAATTAAAAAAAAATGTTGATAATTATGTAATTCATTTATTAATAGAATCAGTCAAGTAATACAACCTGTATTCACCAAAAGTGAAAAAAAAATTATGGGTCGAATATTCTAACATTCCCCATAGAAATATATACAAAACTTCCTAACATGTTATCAAATTAAATCCAACAATGTTTATAAGAGGTAATACATCATGAAAAAATGAGGTTTACTCCATGATGGATTACACTCAAAAGTCCATGTAATTCACCATATTAACAGAATAAGTGAGAAAAAAAATCTTATGATCATTTCAATAAATACAGATGAAGAATTTTGAAAAATTCAGTTCTTGCTTATGATTATTAAAATTCTCCACAAATGAGGGATGGAAAGAAATTTTCTTAATCTGCTGAAAGGAATCTGAAAATCTCACAACTAACATTATGTTTAATGAAATTGTAATGCTTTCCCTCTAAATTAAGGAAAGATGCAGTTCTGGTCAGCATTGTCCTGGGAGTCCTAGCCCATGTAATACGGCACAAAAAAATAAATACAACCATGAAGAATAGAAAGACATAAGTGGTATTATCTTTATTTATAGGCAATATGATTGATTATATTAACAATGCTAAACTGTGTTTTAGACACCCACACACATTCACACAAACACACACGCATAGTGACTAGAACCAATAACAGGTCAATTTACAAAAATATGTTTTATTCCTATATACTAGCAGTAATAAATTAGAAAATGCAGTGTAAAAACACAATTTGTAATAGTAACTAACAACATGACATACATAGGGTTAATTTTACCAAACGAATGCAAATCTTATGCATTGGAAACTACAAAACACTGCCGTGAAAAATTAGAGTTAGTTGGAAAGATACTGTGTTTATGAAATGGAAGATTCAATATTGTTTAGATGTCAGTTCTCTCAATTGACTCACAGATTCACTGTCATTTGCCATATCTCATCAAACTTTGTATATGAAATCATTTATGTAAATTTTACTGCAATTAAAATAAAAAATAAGATCATAATTTAATTTAAAAGAATATATCTTTACATTTGTCATCCAATAAATATGCAAATAAATTAGGCCATAAATATATTTCAGCATGTCATATATGTAATGTACAACTTTATTGATATTCAGTGATAACCAGAACCTTTTTTTTCAAATTTCTAAAAGTTATATGAAGATTAAAACCAAGAAAGAAAAGAATGGCACTACGAAAATAAATTTTAATGTATACCATCCTATTTATTATCTTTATACCATTGTAAATTGCCTTAAATCTTCTCAGGAAAAGATGTTTTCTGGTTATAAATGCTATATAACAAATTACCCTAAAACTTTATGGATCAAAGCAACCATTTTCTTTTTGCTCATTATTCTGTGGGTCAGGAATTTGAGGAGGACTCATTTGGGCAATTCTTGCTCGGGGTGTCTCATGTGGATGCAGTCAGACATCAGCTAGGACTACAGCCATCTGAAGGATGGACTGGGCTTGATGTCCAATATGGCTCGTTCATGTGAATGTGAATTGCTGGCTGTTTGCTGCAACCTCCCTAAACTCTCAGCCAAAGCCCTACACACGCTCTCTCTAGCATAGTGCTCTAAGGTTAATGGGACCTCTTACATGGCAGCTCAGAGCTCTAAGCGCTAGTGTACCAGTGAACAAGACAGAGCCTTGTTGTCTTTTCTGCTCCAGCCTTAGATGTCACGCAGACTCACTTCTACATTCTCTTAGTTACAAGAGTCACAAGTTTACTGAGTTTCAGGGAGAACGGACACAGAGCACATTCCTCCCTGGGAGCTGTGTCAGGGAATTTCCATTCATGTTTCTTTTCACTGCCACAGATGAATACAAAATAAATGAATAAAGCACATTTTGTTTGTTTGTTTTGACCTGAAGAGTTGAGACCCACTGAGATCCAGCATATTCAAGCTGAGTGGAAAACACTTTTTAAAGATTTAGATATCATCTAGAATTTGATGATCTAGATCATCTAGAGCTGAGTGTTATTATAGTCTCACTTAATAGTTTCACCTTATCAGCACCAGTACCAATAGAGTAGTTGCGGTGGTCTGGATTGGGAGGAATTAAGTACGACTGCACCCTTTTTGGCTTAGCCACTTCTCAGGAACGGAGCTCTAAATTACTTGTTAGTTCATCTACGTCTGAGCAGTATTAGGTAAGAATAGAGCGTGTGAGGTTCTTAATTTCAGTGGCCTCAATGAGGCTCTTTATTTTTTTATTCATTCATATGTACATTGATGGATGAATTCATTCATCAGTCATCTTTCATTCTTTATCTAGGGAGCAAGAGGAAGTTGCCTAAACTGGAAAGGATCAGACTCTCATTCAATGATCTCACCTCATTACTGTGAAAGCTCTTGGAAAGGGTTATCAAGGCCCCCTTTTCAGAAAAGAAATAGCTCTGAGGCCCGGCTAGTGATCATGAAGTATGCCTATGATGGGACCCCAAAATTTGGTGCCTACCAGTCCTGCTTAAAAGGAGCTGAGATCCCTGATGCTTTTGCAAATTTTCTTTCAACTCTGTAAAAGCACTTTCATCTCATAACAGGACATGGACTCGGTGCCACCAGAGACAGTGAGGGCTACAGACATGCAATCTTCATCCAATTTATTTGCTTCAATCTCTTGAAACATGTTGAATTGAGGAGTGGGTCATCTCTAAGCTTAGTCTTTATCTCAGACTTCACTATTGATTTTGGAAAGAGGCCTGGGAAAATGCTTGTTTATGATCAAGGGATTCCATCATTCAGGTGAATTTCATAGAAATCTAATTTATTTGTTTAGTTTTCTTGGCTTTGACATGACAATTCATTTGGTGAGTATGAAGCCATATTACTCTATTGTGCATGAAAAAATTGATATCACCTCAAATGGCTCTTCTCAGACTCATTTTTCAAACAGGTCTCCTGGTTAGCTGGAAACTAATGGCTTACACATGGGCAATGTGTAGGAAATCTGTTGCTTTATGATTGTGTGCAAAAGTAAATGAGCTGCTATGTAAGCCAATCAGCTCCGGAAAGCATCATCTGTTCTCAGTAATGAATGGTTTCCTCTCAACATTTGGTTAATTTTTCTTGCTGTGATCTAACGTGTCTTTCTTGAATCCAAATTACAGAGTGATATACAGGCCTAGGAGCCACGGGCAAGAATGTCACCTTGCTATTCTGCCTGTTTTTGAAACTGGGTTTGGGGAACCATGTGCTTTTCAAAGTCCCTGCTTCAGGGACTACCTCACCATCCACTGGTGTTTCTTATCTCTCATTGTGGACCATAAATACAGAGTCTGGGGAAGCTCGGGCTGTTAGACCAACCCTAGCTTGAAAAGAGATGCCATTTCCCTCTTCTTCATTGAACTGGAAGCCAGCTCTAGCACTGGAGTGATGAAATAAAGAGATTCAGAATATTGGAGCAAAAGGAAGATTTAAATTATCTAACTTAACCTTTTGTTTTACCTCTCAGGAAATAAAGGTCAAGAATGCATAAATGATTTTTCCAAAGTCATACGTTGTATGTCTCCAGACTCAGCAACCAATCCCTTTTCCCTTGAATTCTGTTTTAAAAAATTAAAGCAATTTGGAAAGTCAGCACCATACATCGGAATGACCATGAAACTACTGTGCTCGTCTCTCTGTTACCTTTAGTTCCTAGTCCCTAAGAATAGAATATATTGAATTATTGGGAGCTCTTGGGATGAATTACTGATTAAAGCTTTCCTGATGGTGATAATCACTTTTGTTTGTTTTATTTCCCCTTTTACTGCTGGACAGAGGATTCATTCCTAGGCCTTAAGCTTTTCTCCTTGTTTGTAAACTACCATGCAGATTTTCCCTTTTGGTAAAAGGTCTTCTTTTCCTGTCATAGAAACGGAAGCATTTCACTAAATATCTGGACTTATTTAGGTATGCTACTGTGGTAGGAAACCAAGGACACAAAGTTTCTGTTAGGCTTCAGGAATGTAGAGCAAGGTGCTTGGGTGCTTGAGACTGAAACAATATAACAATGTATTTCCCTCTACAGGGACTCAGTGGTATGGAACAGCTTGTAGATCATAGTCATGGAAGCCCATCAGTTTATAATAAGGTATCCGGGTAACGTTTACAGATATAGATTAAAATATAACTAGCATCATGAATACACCTATATTGACCTAATAGTTCCCACTGCAACGGTTCCTGGGTGCTGACTCCCCCCTAACCTTGTAGTAAATGTATAAAAAGCATGGCCCTGCTGCACTTGGAGCTCAGCCTTTCGGTAGGAATCCGCTGAGCCCGTGCCGGGACTAATTAATGCTGCTTCTCACCAAACGTCAGTGTCTCGACTCCTTGTTCGCAGTTTCCGCAGTTCCTACAACACGACTGCTTTATTGCCTGAATTTGTGTCTTACTAAATACATAAGCCATTAGCTATGTAAGAAACAAACATTACTAAAAAATTGGACTTATCTCATTTAACCCAGCAAATAGAAGAGCTAGCCATTTGCTGCAACTTCTAAAACATCTCCAATAAGCAACTGTCCCACTATCATTATCTTTGATACACCAATTCTCGTGTATTACTGGCTACCTTTTTATACTAAATTATAGTGCTCACGTTTTTCTTTTATGAACTTTAATGGAATATTTATATAGCTAAAAACGTGAATCAATATGGCACATTTTAAAGAGATCCTACAATTAATAAATTGTTTTGTAAAGCGAAAGTAGCACTGAAAATTTTCCTATTTTTTAGTATCATTTGTTCCCAACTTTAATAGTTGCTGATAAAATTACAGATGTCCTTTTTTATCATTACTCATAAAAATAACAATTTAAACATACAAACGAGGAAACAGGCCAGCCATAGCAAGTACATGCCACATTGAGATTTCATTGCTTATTATGGATAGTTAAAAAGAAGCAGCTCTACATTGCTACATTATGTAATTAAAAAAATTTATCCATGAAATGAGTAAACTCCACCCTTCTGTTATGAGAATATAATTCTTATTTTAAAAAATTAACACAGAGAATTATTTTCAAATTGAATCCAAGGCTGTTTAAGTCCTCTAGCAAATCATTTTCTGTTCATTCCCTTTAATATGGAATGGTTTGCTCACAGAAAAATTAATGTTAGTCAGTGTACATTTCCCTTTGGATAACTTTTTTTTTTCCCAGCCTGAGACCAGCCATAACCCATTTGGTCGTGCTTATTAGTTCTTAGAAAATACTTTCACAACCTGGAAGTTTCCTTACATATCTGCACACTGTGCATTGCATCTCAGTGAATGGCCTTCTCAGCAGTGGAATTTGAAATCTCTCCTTGTGCAATAGCAAACTGTAAGTAGTACTGCTGATCCAGCTAGTTATGAGAAACCGTCTTCTGAAAAGCTAATTTAGTTGCTACTACTGAATGCTACCCTTGTTTTAATGATCTTTTATTAAGCAAAATAACAAAAACTGAAAAACTCAAACTTCACAAGATCAGAGCCTACACACAAAGGGATTCATATGAATTATTGAAGAATGGTTGCACTAAGTAATCATGGTCTATCTCGTTTATAGCCTCAAACTATCAGGGATGAGAGAAGTAAAGCTACGTCAAAATTCTTGAATCATAAGCTTAAATTGTTTCTTTAGAATGCCACTCTAGAATCCTGTAATATCAATCACATTCTTGAAATAGGGCTTAATAGCATTTCCCTTCACTTCTATTTCTCTTCTGCCCCTACTGTTTATTATATGACAGACATGGGTTTGAGAGTGGTTCAGAGCTCTAGAGTTCTAATTTGGAGCCCTGAGAATGGCTGGTTTCACACCTAGACTATATTCTATACTTCTTACCCATCCTAGGCTCACTTAATTTTTCTCATTGTGTAAGGATATATCTCTGTGATAGATACAGCTAAGGTGTATTTCCCACTTTCAAGTATGAGTTGTTGCTGGGAGTTTAACTGAGTCATGGACTACATTTTCTATACGTTTTGCATCTAGGTGAAATGATTTTCATCAGTGCAACGTGAACTGAGGTGGTGTGGGTAAAATTACAGTATTTCCAGAATCTCTGGGCTGGCTTTAGTGCATCTCTCTATCAGCAGGCATTTCTAAGGGGCAGAGAGAAGTAGTTCATTTCCATATCAATGGGTAATCACCTGGGTGACCAAGGGCTTATCTCAACCTGAGAGGTTGGGGGGAGGTTTTGCTTGATTCTGCTGCTTCAGGAGAGAGGCAGACACAGGACGGGTTTTAAACTTTATTTCTCCTTTTGATTGATTTCAGTTTCAGCTATTCTGCCCTGAAATTTCCTCTTTCTGGAGTTACATCTAGTGGTAGTCAGCAGGACCTCTGAACCCGAAATATGTCTGAATGGATGCGGTCTACAGGTGGGCTGCCTCTAGATATGATGGGGAGATGCAGGGAATCCCCCTGTGGATAGTGGGGAGGTCCCAGTGGCTGCAGCAGTGGAGGGTGCAGCTTCACTTGGGAACCCCCTATCTGTGGGGCTTCCAATTTGGGAGCCCCTAGTGGGGAATTGGTTTAGGGTAAAGCACCTCCTAGAGGGGTGGGGAGACACTGAGGCTACAGAATTAGACCTCCATGAGATAGAAGACTACTTAGAGGCCCTGAGTGGCCATGTAGCAGCTGACATTATAGGGTTTCTTTTACTCGAGATAGTGGAAATGTTATTGAGGAGAGAGAGAGGGCCATTGAGGAGAAGGAGAGGGTTATTGAGAGGGTCATCGAGGAGAGAGAGGGACTTTGGCCGGAGAGAGACACACTTCGGCATCGCTTGGAGGAGCTGGGGGATGACCTATGGGATGCCCTTAAGGAAGAGAGACGGTTATTGAGAAAATGGATCATGTCCCTGAAAGACTCCTTACCCGTGATGAGGGGGGAGGTGGCGGAGAAGCCTCACTGCAGGAGGCCGTGGTGGAGAGGGAGGAAAGAGTGGTGACTTCAGCTTTGGAAATGGTGGAGGAGCCGGGGTTGTGGGGAGGAGAATATCAGGAGGTGGGCCCATGGCCAATCTGCTGCAGAGACCACCGCCCAAGGTACCAGCCTCTCCTGTGTTAAAGGCTCACCCAGCTGTAATTAAGAAAATAAAAATGAAAAAACTGCAGGCTCCTCAGTGGGGGAAGCCGCCCCCTCCCCAGGTTGTGGAGCACCCCATGCTCTGCCCCTATACCCAGGATGAGCTGGTGGGACATGAGCATAAGGTAGAGGCAGAAGCCATTGGAACCTCTGTCCACATGGTCTTTATATCTCTAGGATATGGGGGTGAAAAACATTGTTATGTTGGGTATTGAGATGAATAGAATGGCCTCCCTGATGACTCACCCTTCCCTCCAGCAGTGGTTGCAAAATGCAGGTCATGCCTCAGGGAATCAAACACTTCTGGAATGGCTGACAGCTGCCATCAGGGCAGTTTGGCCTAATCAGGGTGATTTACTATATTTACGCATTAGCTGGAAGATGTATGCAGAGCTCCAGCAGGTGTTACAGGAATTGGGCATGAAAAATATCATTTATATGGACTCCAGGGCCCCAGTGAGGAGTTGTGTACTGTAGGAAAGAAAAATCTGGTGTTATATTCAGCTCCCACATCTCTCTTTGGGTCCCTAGTGACTACTCTTGCCCCCTACCTAGGGCAACCCATAAGTGAGGCTACTCGTACTTAAGCAGATCTGGGGGAGGTTGAAACAATGAGGGCACGGAGGGAAGTACGGACTATGACTGAAAGGAGAGGTGCAAAAGGCCCCGTGAAGGTGTCGAGGACCCATGTGTGGGTTGATTTGATAAAGGCCGGGGTAGCAAAAGAAAAACTTGATGGGCAGCCCAATAGGATCTTGTTAGAACTGTGGCACCAATTAAAGCCAGAGCAGCAGTTCCAGCCGCTGAGGTCCAGGACACGGGAACCGAAGTCAAGGCCTCATGCCTGGCCTGTGTCCTTGCAAAAAATTCATGGGAGACAGTACTCAGGATTCGCCTGGGCCCTCACCCCCACAGAAGGATGATTGGACATCGCAGTTTGACTGGGGGTGGGGGGACCAAGGTCCCCACTTTGAGGGACATGGTGGAGACTGGAGGTCACATGTAGAATTTGCAATTCATTGGTCCGCTGAGAATGTACAATGTGTCCTGGCGCTGGTGGACACAGGAGCTGAGGGTTCTCTGATTTATGGCAGCCCTGTGTGTTTTCCCAGACCCCTGCTGTGATGGATGGCTATGGGGGAAAGGCAATTAGAGTGAAGAAGGCCGAGATCCCATTGGAGATAGGGCGTTTACCCAAAAGGAGTATACTGTGTATGTTTCTCCCATCCCTGAATATATTTTGGGGTAGATATCCTGCAGGGCCTGTGGATAAAGACCACTGCAGGTGAGTTCAGACTGAGGGTACATGTGGTAAAGGCAGTTCTGAGGGGACATGCTAAGTACCCACCTGTAGCTCTGCCTGTAATTTGGTGGGTGACAAATAGCTAAGCAGTATAAATCACCGGGGGGGCGGACACAAGGAAATTGGAGAAACTCTACAGGAGTTGGAGAAGGTGGGCATCATAAAGCCCACTCACAGTCTTTTTAATTCCCCAGTGTAGCCAGTGAGAAAGCCAGACAGCTCTTGGCTTATGACCGTGGACTACAGGGAACCGAATAGTCACACCCCCTCTGCATGCTGCTGTCCTCTCTATAGCAGCCATTCTGGGCACACTCAGTCATGAGCTGGTCATGTGCCATTTTGTTGTGGACCTTGCTAATGCTTTCTTCTCTATTGACAGCAAGCAAAGTCAGGAACAGTTTGCCTTTGCATTGGAAGGCCGGCAGTGGACATTCACTGTCTTTCCACAGGGATACCTCCATAGTTCCACCATCTGTCACAGACTTGTAGTGCAGGACTTGGCCACGTGGAAGAAACTGCAAAAGGTACGGTTGTATCATTACATTTGATGATATCATGCTCATGTCGGATTCTCTTTCAAATTTAGAAGGAGTAGTTCCTAGATTGGTGTAACATCTATAGCAGAAAGGATGGGCTGGAAACAGTACTAAGGTTCAGGGACCTGGTTTGTCTGTAAAATTCTTGGGGATTGTCTGGTTGGGTAAAACTAAAGTTATCCCTGAAGCAGTCACAGACAAGGTCCAGGCTTTCCCCACCCCTTCCACTGTGGCAGTATTACAAGAGTGTTTGGGTCTTTTGGGCTCCTGGAGAGTGTTTATCCAGCACTTGGCACAAATTCTGAAGCCCTTATATGGGTTGGTACAAAAGGGCATCAGGTGGGACTGGGATGAGACATGTGCAGCTGCTTTTACTGCTGCCAAGTGGGCAGTCAAGGCTGTACAGGCCTTGAATGTAATGGACTCATCAAGGCCCTGTGAACTAGATGTTCATGTAACCGAAGATGGTTACGGATGGGGTCTATGGCAGAGGCTTGAACGGACCCGCCAACCTACTGGATTCTGGTCACAACTATGGAAAGGAATAGAGGTCCGGTACACCTTGATAGAGAAGCAACTGGATGCGTGTACCACTCCTTGCTGGCCCGCTCCTTCCAGCCCATCACTGGAACAGCTCCGACCAAGGTGATAACCACCTATCCTATCATTGGTTGGGCACAAGACTGGACCCAAAGGCCACAGAGTGGCGTGGCCCAGATGCCTACACTGGCCAAATGGGGTGCATATTTACAGCAGTGTAGTGCCCATTCCTGCCACTGTTCTATCACAGGACCACTCTCTTGCATGCATCCTACCTGATGGACAAGATTTGCCTATGCTGGTGTCATTAAAACATGTATCTTTCCCTTAAGGTTATTTTCTCCTACAGTCCTTGTGGCCTGGATGCGCCCCTGGCTGCAGCTGCTCTGTGACAATTGCTTTGAACTCCCTACCTGTTCAGCTACTGTCTGCCTGTGGAATGGGCGAGCTATGGACTTAATCTGCATAGGACTTTTGAACCTAGCTGAATCCTCCAGCCTGAGGATTGTCATGATGTTATTGCTGTTGCTATTGTTATGTCATTAGTCTGGTCACAATGCTCCAGTTTTCTTGCCCAGGGACCATTGTGGAAGAGGGGGAACGAGTTGATTGTAAGGTGAGATTTCTGGAGGGGTGGCCTGTGGGTAAAATTGCAGTATTTCCAGAATCTCTCTGCTGGCTTTAGTGCATCTCCATATCAACAGGCATTTCTAAGGGGCAGAGAGAAGTAGTTCATCTCCATATAAACGGGAAATTACCCGGACAACTAAGGGCTTGTCTGTACCTGAGAGGTTGGGGGAGGATTTCCTTCGCTTCTGCTGCTTCAGGAGAGAGACAGACGCCAGATGCGTTTTTTTTTTTTGTAAGCAAGAATTGGGTTTGAAACTTTATTTCTCCCTTTGACTGATTTCAGTTTCAACTAGGTATTTTGCCCCGGGATTTCCTCTCCCCGGAGTTACAGGTGAGATGGTCACTTTTGGGCCTGGGTGTTTAAAAACAGTTACGTGCCCTGCAATGTCTCTCATACTCCATCCCTTGTTGGCTGGAGTAAGAGGACACAGAGTTTCTAAGGGGACTCAGAGCCACAAGCATAAGGATCCTGGTTCCCTGAGTCACTGCATAAAGAAAAGCCACACCTGCCAAACACAGGTTCCTTGGAGTTTTGGATGAGCAGGAAATACATTTCTATTGGAATGAGTCATGGAAATTTGGCGGCTCCTTTGTTAGAGCAGCTAGCATTTCCTAACTATAATAGTTTCACATGCATTTATGAATTTACCGAGCAAAACTGATTTGCTCATCTTTGAAACTTCTTATATTCCCAACTCCCACTCATGTCTAATAGTGTTTTTATACTCAGTGAATAACAATAAAGCTATCTCTCATTGAGTTCTTGCTCTGTGGTCATCTTTATACTAAGAAATTTCATATTTATCATAATCATCTTTACATCCTATTAGCAAAAATCATTAAAAAGGAACTTGAAGAACTGTAACCTCTCCATGAATACAGAGAGGTTATATAGCTTGCTCAAGGTAATACAGTTATGAAGGGTTTAAACCCATAGTATATAATTTCAATACATATTTCTTTTACACTGAACTAAACTGTTATTTTTGCAAATTTCACCTATTCTGGTTTTCTCTGGGCAACCTTTGTTTTTTGCATGGATCACCTCATTTAATCTTCCAACAAGCATACGTGGAAGTTACTTAATAATAAAAAAGAATAGACAATTTTATAGCTTGTGTACATGTATGAACATTTTGAGCACTTGCACTATGCATAGTTTTGTGGTACATAGGATCCAAAGACAGTAGATTTATTTCCTGTTTTAGAGTGGTTAGGTAGCCAAATGCTGATATGAAAACAACTGAAGAACTTAAGCAAATCATAATGGAACATTAAAATCAAGACAGCCTGTAACTTCGATATGCAAGACTTCACCAGAAACATCTTGTATAGATTCGCTGGGGCTTAGGCAAGCGTGTGGCTTAAACAACAGAAGTTTATTGTCTCACAGCCTTGGAGGCTATAAATGCTTAAGTTAAGGCAGGGTTGGCTCCTTGTGGGGGCACAGAGAGAGGACCTGGTCCATGCCTCTTGGACAGATTCTGGCGGTTAGCTGACCATCTTGGGTGTTCCTTTGCTTGGAGAAGCATCATCTTGATCCCTGCCTTCAGCTCAACTCAGCGCTCTTCCCTTGGGTCTCCTAATTTCCCCTTTTTACAAAGTCTCTGCCCATACTGGATTAGAACTCACCCCAGTGACCTCATTTTAACTTGACTACCTACTAAAGACCCTCTCTCCAAAAAAGGCCCCATTCTGAGGCACTTGGGGTTAGGACTCCAACCTATGAATTTTAGGGGGACAAATTCAAACCATAACAGATATTCATGCATTCACTTAATGAACACATAGCCACTAAACATTGACTGGGTTCCAGACATTGTTTTAGGTCGTGGGGGAACTAAGCAATGAGCAAAGCAGCAGAAGTCCCCGCTCCAATGGCATGTCGTCTCACTGGCGCCTGCCTCGTCCACAGGGCTGTCCACTGTACCCCACTGGACTCCTTATGAATTTTCTTGGTAAATTACTTTAAAATTTTAATCCCATATTTTACACAGCTAAAAGAGTATGCATATCTCCCATTTTCCAAACCCTGTATAATAAATAAACACTTCACCTAATTTAATAAATGGATCTATTCCATCTGAGGGTAAAGTTTGATGTTAAAAATGCTTTTGGTTTTTTCTTTTCTTTTTTATTTTGGTCCCCAGGATGACCCTTAGTAAAATAATTCTGGTTGTTAAATGACAAAATAAATAATATGGTAAGCCAATTAATTGTTATTTAACATAAAATTGCTTTGCATTTATTTTCCATTTCTAAGGAATTAAAGTCCTTTATACCTTCTAGCCTGATGGTTCTAGAGTTAAGCAGTTTGCACAATGGTGTACTAATGACCTTCTCAGAGATGGAGATTCCCATGGACAAGAGCGGACAAGAGTCTGAAAGGTGTGTTTTAGGAGTTCTCTTAGAAGGAATCAGGAAAGCTTTTGATATGAAGTGCACCATTTAACATTTTGGCATCAGAAAGTTCTGACAATTTGGGGGGGAAAGAAAAATTAGAGAAGAAAAAAAAAAGGAACATCCTTCTACTTAGGTAGCCTCCTGTACCAGTAAGACCCAGAATTTTATCTTTAGCAGCTTGCATAATACCTATTGAACAGTAGGTGTGTCACCCAATGCAGGGGGCAGAGGTAGTTCTTCTGGAATTAAGCAGTCTTGGAAACCTGTTGCCAGCCCTCTTTATTTATTCTTCCTGGAACATCTTCTCCACCCCCATCTCCCATTTTCTGTGCTAATTTTCTCAGATACAGTTGAAAAATTTGGTCTACCACCTGTGAGAATTCCCTCTTGATGTCGGCAATTTCACATAAGTATCCCCTGCTCTTGGTTCTCCTGACACAGTACTTAACCTCTCACACCTGCTATCCGTTAGGGTCAATGCAACCTACCCATTTGTCTCTTCCACTACACAATGACTTTCCTGAGTAACAGGGAGTATATCATTTTCGCTGTTGTATACTTGGTGCCTGGAACATAGAGGTGTTCGACATATATTTGGCAGAAGAAAAATTTAGAACGATACACATTTTATACAGTTACTTTTCTAAGAACACATGTTTTCTTTTTACTAGAAAATCACAGTATAAAATTTAGAGGTATATGGATATACAATGTTTATAATTAAAGAATTTTCTGTCACTGCTCTATCATTTACATTTGGATGACATTTGAGAAGCCAACCTTGCTGAAACTTAGGCTCTTCATGAATATTAATAAAAAATGAGCCTCATTCACTTCTTAGGGGTGCTGTGAGGATTTCCTAAAACATGAATGTGAAGCATTTGTAAAAGGCTATGTAAGTATTAGGTTTATTAGGATCACTCAAAAAAAAAAAAATCTGTGTCCTAAATCAGATAACATAAAATTCACTTTTGGAAAAAACAAGTACCCAAAACTGCCCAAGTTTACTTTATTGCCAGAAATGCTCTTGGTATGTTTTCCTCTGTGTCATCATCAACAAATATTTATGGATCTCATGTTGGCAACAAAATTTCTGTCATATGCATTTTGGGGGAAAGTGCAGAGAGTTTGGCATTGTCCAAAGTGTTTCTTAATTAAATTATGGGAATCATTTGAATCTCTTCATTTTGGAGATTACAACCTTTGGAATACATTTTCTCAGAATTAGAAGCTTGGTATATTTTACACTAGGCTCAGGGAATGCTTTTGTAAGGTAAAGTAATAAAGTCAACCACTGTTTTGACTTCCTTCTGTTTTCTCTCTTTGTGGCACAATATTAGCTTTCTTTTTAGTTTCTTATTGCTGCTGTAGCAAATTACCACAAATTTAGTGGCCTAAAACAACACATATTTACACTGTTACAAATCTGGATGTCAGAAGAATAAAAATCAGGGTGTCCCAGGACTGCATTTCTTCTGCAGGCTTCAGTTTCCTTGAATCTCCCACATTCCACTCGGGAACCAATTTCCTTGTATTTTTCCAGCTTTTAGAGTCTGCCTGCATTCCTTGGACCCTGGTCCTTCCTTGTATCATTCCAATCTCCAATCTCATGCTTCCATTGTCAGATGTCCCACATCTCTTTGATTCTCACTCCTCCCCTTCATAAGGACCCTTGTGATTACATGGGGCCCTGCTCTGTTGGATAGTCCAAGGTGACCTCTCCATGTCAAGAGCCTGAATTTAATTATGTGTGCACTCCCTTACGTGGGTAAGGTAACAAGTTCACAGGGCCTGGGGATTTGGACCTCTTTGGGTCATAATGAACAAACTGGGGAAGCCCTATTTGCCACAATACTTAAAACCTTTTTTTCTTCTGGAACTATAGTACTAGCATTGGATTCACTGTTCTCTGGGATTCTAAGTGACCAACTAAGATGACTAGTTGTGTTTGGTATCATAATTAGGTTGTCTTAGCAAGCTTTAGTTGCTATATAACACATAACTTCAGAATTTGCTGCTTAAAACGATAAAGCTTTATTATCTCACATGATTTCTGTAGGTCAGGGATTTAGTCGTGGCTTAGCTGGGTGGTTCTGGAGGAGGCTCTCAAGAGGTTTCAGCCGAGCTGTCATCTGGGGCTGCAGTCATCTGAAGGTTCCACTAGGCTGCAGGATGTGCTCCCAAGACAACTAACTCACATGGATGGCAAGTTGGTGCTGATTAGTGGAGGAAATCGTCAGTTCTTCAGCAAATGGACTTCTACATAGGCTTCTTGAATGTCCTCATGGCATGGCAGCTGACTTTCCCTAGAAAGAGTGCTCCAAGAAAGAGCAAGGTGAAAGCCACAATGTTTTTGAACTACCCTTGGAAGTCAGACACTGTAAGTTCCCCAGTATCCAGCTGGCCACCCAGGGAAGCTGTGTCTCACTGTGGCAGGTGCACAAGGGCAGGAATACCAGACGGAAGAGTCTTTGGGGGCCGTCTTGGAGCTTATCTACCACACAGGTGTGTACAGTGCATGTTCTTTTGCTGTGATTGAATGTTAACCACCCATGAGACTGAAGGAACTATTGCTATTGCAAAATCAGCTGTATTGCCTCCTATGACAAATTGACAGAAGGCAATTATGAGCTTTTTCTCAGACATGAGTAAAAGGCCATTCACATAGGAGAATCAATGTTGGAACTGCATAGTCCGATTTGCAATTCAATGATCTTATCTTTAATTCAAGCCAAACTGTGAAATAAAATTTGCTGTGTGATCCACTATAAGTTATTTCACTTTTTTCATCAGTTAATGTTAGGAATTGATTCCCAGCTGTAGACTAATAACTTACTAAATTAACCCCTAAGAATAGTTTTCCTCCTCTGGAAAACTGACTTAAAATGAAGAAATGTTTGCAGAATTATGAGACGGGTGAGCGATTAGCCATTGATAGTTTTTCTTCTTTAAAATAGTCTTCTGACATTTTTCCAGCTTGGACAGCTCACCTTTCAGAACTCTCTCTGGTTGCTTCCAGGATCCATCACATCCCACTTAGGGTAACAACACTTAGGGTGTTATAGAGTATTGACAAATTGCATTTCAGTTTTATATTTAGTGTTCTGACAATATAGTTTTCCTACCTTCTGCTTCTAACGGTAGCCAAAAACCCTTTAAACTCTCCATCATCTCTTCACTTATCCTCCCCCTCCAAAAGTCAGAGAGAGGGAAAAGGGGGAGACAGAGACACAAAGGGAGGCGAGAGAGGAAAAGAGAGAGACTCTCTGTCTCATCACATGGAAACTAATTTGTCATCAATAGGTGTGAGATCTCCGAAGTTGTTCTCAGTGGTTTGGGGGCTGGTTGAGATTGCCAGAGATGCGTCACTGATACGTTCTTATGGCACCAAAGGAAGTGTCAAGATAGAGCAGACACTTCAGCAGCCAGAAAAGCAAATATAGTGACAGTCATTCTCTCCTGAGCTATTTCTAGTAACCAGGATTGTTCTGTTGGTAAGAACAAGTTTGAAACCAGACTCTGTACTGAGTTCACCCCCTTCTGAGGCAGGTCTTTTTTGGGGTGGCTGTCTTCCCTCCTGCACTTGTAGCGCATCAGGTACCAGAGACAGGTAGGAATCCTCCTTGCTCCTGTTGTCCCTTCGAGACCTCTCTCTTCTCTTCTGAGCCAACAGATTGCACCCAAATGCAGCCCATCTGCCAACCAACACCCCCTCATTTGCTGAAGATGCTGGGGTCCGAGCTTGCTGTCACTCTAACACTACTTCTGTCATAACACTGGGTGATTTCAGCATTCATTTAGGTTATTTTCCAAACCTCTAAAATCCCAGTTTCTTTAACTCCTCTCATCTAATGACGTTTTTTTCAAATACTCACTTCCCTCACAGTACCAATGCTGAAGTCCTTCTGTAATCTTCAATCCAAGCATCCTAGTTTCTGAACAACAAACATCTCGGCCTTTCTGCTCCCTCAAACAGTCCTGACTACTGTTTCCACCCCCTTTCAGAGTTAAGACTTACCCCTGAGGCACTCCCACATTAAGTGGGCAGAAAGATGAGAAAGAATCATCAAATGTGTTGACATCTACTTGTATGTCAAGTAAGAGGAGAGCTGTGAACTGACTTTTGATTTAGAACATGCAAGTCAGCCCACCCGACGACCTGGAAAAAAATAATTGATTCTACTAGCTTTTTCCCTCTTCTTATGTCCTCCCTTCCTACCTTAAATTCCAGTCTCATTCATCATCATCACTTCTTTAAATACAAATTTACCTTTCTTGTATTTATCTGAAAAGTACGAATCCTGGTTAACCCTAAACCTCTGCCTGCCTTAGCCCTGCCTGTACTTGCTCAGATAAAAATGTCTGGAGAGAAATAAGCAAGCTTGACGACAGGTCTCCCATTCACCACCAATTACTTTAATTGGACATTTAATGCTGCCCAACAACAACACTAAATTTCCTGTTCCATTCATTTTCCCATTCTCCCAAATAACAATATCATACCTCTTCTCTCTGCACACTTCCAGTCTCCAACACCTCGTTCACCTTCCGGATGAAGCAGTAAGAAGAGACTTTTCCAAGTCTTTGCCACTCCTATATACTCTGTATTTCCTCTAGAAGAATTCCATGTGCTCTGAGGTAAGACCAACCTCTCTTTTTTTGTGTGTGGGATCCCATCACCTTTTACCTATTCAAAGATATGACTTCAACCACATCTCTCCTTTTACATCCACATTGATAGCAGATTCTTCTCTATTCGATTTTCTTCATTAGTATACAAAATGCTATCGTTTCTTCATTTAAAAAATTCATTTCTTCACTCAACTTCTTCCTTCTGCTACTACCTTTTTTTTCTTAGAACAGTCCTCAAAATAGTTGTCTCTACATTACTGTTTTAGTCTCTGTCCATTTTCTCTTGAATGCACTACAGCCAGGCTTTCATCCCCACCATTCTGCCGCAGTTATTTTTTTCCAGGTCGTTGGGTGGGCTGACTTGCATGTACTAAATCAAAGTCAGTTCACAGCTCTCCTCTTACTTGACGTACAAGTAGATGTCAACACATTTGATGATTCTTTCTCATCTTTCTGCCCACTTAATGTGGGAGTGCCTCAGGGATATTCTTGCTCTGTTAGTGATCTCAGTATGTAAGCCTATAGCATTGGATTCATTTCAGGTATAAAGTATACATTTTTTTTTCAAAAGTGCATTATCCCAATTCCAAACTTTCCCCTGAATAACAGACTCATATGTGCAACCATCTACTGCACATCTCTCAAATGGAAAAATAGACATCTGTAACTAGTATCTGTGATCAAAACTCAGCTCATGCTATTTCCACTTAAAACCTGTTTCTTATTCCATCTTACTCAATTTAGTTAATAGCAGCTCCATCCTTTTGAATGCTTATGCTAAAATCCCTAAATAATCTTTGACTTCTTTCTCTCAAACTTCATATTTATTTATCTATCCACAAATTCTATTGTCTACATCTTCAAACATATTCAGAAACTGACCAATTAGCATACGTTGTTACCACTCTCATCACACAATCTTCTTTCACCTTTAAAAAGTATAATGATCAGGAGGTGGCGTCGTGAGAGGTGAGACAGAGAACTCCTCCCAAAACCACAGACAGTGAGAAAATATAGTTAATACAACTAACCCTAAAATAGCAACAGGAAAGAAGGCTTCACCAGACTGCATACAGACCACACGAACAGAGCACACCTCACAAGACAGGGTGACGTATGAAAGCCTTGATCTGGCGAGACCCGAGCCCTTCCCCTCCCAGCTCAGCAGCGGGAGGAAGAGAAAAGGAGCGGGGGAGGGGATGGAATAATGGGACTGCTGGACACCTAGCCCTGGAGATCTGCTTTACGAGCAGAAACCTGCACTCTGTGGTGCTCTGGGGGATGGGGAGCTGGGACAGGCGGAGTGCTTCAGAGACAGATTCTGGCCATTTGTGGAGAACAGGATCCACACCCGGCTACTCTGGGACAAGAGAAAGGCAGGTGGTCTGAGAAGCTTCCTAGTAGCCAGAGGGATGCTAAAGGGGTGGGGTTTGCATGGAGCTTGCTACTCGGGAGAAAGGATAAGGGGACAAGGTTGTCTGGGTGCATTCTGCCCAACAGATTGGGAACTTTGAGGAGCTTCAGATGTTCACACCTGCTAGCTGGATACTCAGCTCTGAGCGTTCCCCCCACCCCCCCACTGTGACACACAGCCTGCCAAGCCTTCCTACTGGCCTGTAGGCAACTGCTTGCAAACCAGCAGTCTGAATTGGCGTCAGGCAGTCAGAGGGAGGCCTCACCTACAACAGCCACAGACACAGAGCACAGAGGCTTACACCTGTGTCCTCAGCCCACTGGCTCTGATACCGGAGACAGGCACTTCAGGCGGGATTTAGGAAACAGCTATTTCGTCCACCAGGCACCAGCTCTGCTCCCCTATGACCCCCAACCTTACTCTAGAGGCTGAGCATCTCCAGGTACAGGAGTTTCTGCACACTAGTGGGCACCACAAGGAAATATGAAATGTCAAAAGAACATGGTTCAGACCAAAATCTCACAAACCCCAGAAAAAGGGCCAAATAAAAGAGAACTCACCAATCTTCCTGAAAGAGAGTTCAAAATAAAAATCAAACATGCTTATGGAGGTACAAAAAAATATTCAAGAACTCAGGAACAAATTTAAGACAGGGATTCAGTTATTAAGAAATTCCGTATCTGAAATGAAACATACAATGGAGGGATTTAAAAGCAGATTAGATGTAGTGGAAGAGATGGTAAATGGAAGAGAAATTAAAGGAGAGAAATACAAAGAAGGTGAGGTGCAGAGAGAAAAAAGAATCTTTAAGAATGAAAGAATATTGAGAGAACTGTGTGACCAATCCAAACGGAACAATATTCGCATAATAGGGGTACCAGAAGAAGAAGAAGAGAGAAAAAGGGATAGAAAGTGTCATTGAGGAGGTAATTGCTGAAAACTTCCCCAATCTGGGGAAGGAGATAGTCTCTCAAGCCATGGAAGTACACAGATCTCCCAACACAAGTACCCAAGGAAGACAACATCAAGACATATAATAATTAAAATGGCAAATATCAAGGATAAAGACAGACTTTAAAAGCAGCTAGAGAGAGAAAAAGATCACATACAAGGAAAGCCCATCAGGCTATCATCAAACATCTCAACAGAAACCTTACAGGCCAGAAGGGAGTGGCATGATATATTTAGTGCAATGAAGCAGAGGTCCTTGAACCAAGGATACTCTACCCAGCAAGGTTATCATTTAAATTTGAAGGAGGGATTACACTATTTTCAGATAAGCAAAATCTGAGAGAATTTACCTCCTACAAACCACCTCTACAGTGTATTTTGGAGGGACTGCTATAGATGGAAGTATTCCTAAGGCTAAATAGATGTCACCCAGGGGACAGACAGAGAGTACAGAATATGATTCATAACATACAAAGAATGGAGGAGGAAGAAAAAAAAGAATCTTTAGGTTGTGTTTATAATAGCATATAAAGTTAGTTAAAATAAACTCTTAGATAGTAAGGAAATTACCACTGAACCTTTGGTAACCACAAATCTAAAGCCTGCAATGGCAGTAATTACATACCTATCAATAATCACCCTAAATGTAATTGGACTGAATGCACCAATCAAAAGACACAGAGAAACAGAATGGATAAAAAAGTAAGACCCATCTATATGCTGCTTACAAGAGACTCACCTCAAACCCAAAGATATACACAGACTAAAAGTGAAGGGATGGAAAAAGATATTTCATGCAAACAACAAAGAGAAAAAAGCAGGAGTTGCAGCACTTGTATCAGACAAAATAGACTTCAAAACAAAGAAAGTCACAGGAGACAAAGAAGGACATTACATAATGATAAAAATGTCAGTCCAACAAGAGGATATAACTATTATAAATATCTATGCACCCAACACAGGATCACCTATGTATGTGAAACAAATACCAGCAGAATTAAAGGGGAAAATAGAATGCAATGCATTCATTTTGGGAGACTTCAACACACCACTCCTCCAAAGAACAGATCAACCAGACAGAAAATGAACAAAGAGACAGAGGCACTGAAAAACGTATTAGAACTGATGGACCTAATGGACATCTACAGAATACTCTATCCAAAAGCAACAGGATACACATTCTTCTCAAGTGCACATGGAACATTTCAAGAATAGATCATATACTAGGCCACAAAAAGAACCTCAGTAAATTCAAAAACATTGAAATTGTACCAACCAGCTTCTCAGATCACAAAGGTATGAAACTAGAAATAAATTACTCAAAGAAAATGAAAAATCCCACAAACACATGGAGGCTTCACAACATGCTCCTAAATAATCAATGGATCAATGACCAAATAAAAACAGAGATCAAGCAATATATGGAGACAAATGACCACAATAATACAACACCACAAAATCTGTGGGATGCAGTGAAGGCCATGCTAAGAGGGAAATATATTGCAATACAGGCCTACCTCAGGAAAGAACAATCCCAAATGAACACTCTAAACTCACAATTAATGAAACTAGAAAAGGAAGAACAAATGAGGCCCAAAGACAGTAGAATGAGGGACGTAATAAAAATAAAAGCAGAAATAAGTAAAATTGAGAAGAATAAAACAATAGAAAGATCAATGAAAGAAAGAGCTGGTTCTTTGAGAAAATAAACAAAATAGATAAACCCCTAGCCAGACTTATCAAGAAAAAAAGAGAATCTGCACACATAAACAGAATCAGAAATCAGAAAGGAAAAATCACAACGGACACCACAGAAATACAAAGAATTATGAGAGAAATCTATGAAAAATTATTTGGTAACATAGAAGAAATGGACTTTATAGAAAAATACAACTTGCCAAGGCTGACCCAGTAAGAAACAGAAAGTCTGAATAGACCAATTATCAGAAACGAAATTGAATTGGTAATCAAAAACTACCTAAGAACAAAACGCATAGACCATATGGTTTCACTGCTGAATTTTATCAAACATTTAGTGAAGACCTAATACCCATCCTCCTTAAAGTTTTCCAAAAAGTAGAAGAGGATGAATACTCCCAAACTCATTCTATGAAGCCAACATCACTCTAAAACCAAAAGCAGGCAAAGACACCACAAGAAAGGAAATTATAAACCAATATCCCTGATGAACATAGATGCAAACATACTCAATAAAATATTAACAAACCAAATTCAAAAATACATCAAAAAGATCATTGATCATGATCAAGTAGTATTCATCCCAGTCATGCAAGGATGGTACAACATTCGAAAATCCATCAACATCATCCACTACATCAACAAAAATAAGGACAAAAACCACATGATCATCACCATAGATGCTGAAAAAGCATTCGACAAAATTTAACATCCATTCATGATAAAAACTCTCAACAAAATGGGTATAGAGGGCAAGTACCTCAACATAATAAAGGCCATATATGACAAACCCACAGCCAACATTATACTTAACAGCGAGAAGCTGAAAGCTTTTCCTTTAAGATCAGGAACAAGACAAGGATGCAAACTCTCCCCACTTTTATTCAACACAGTACTGGAGGTCCTAGCCATGGCAATCAGACAACACAAAGAAATAAAAGGCATCCAGATTGGTAAGGAAGAAGTCAAACTGTCCCTGTTTGCAGATGACATGACATTGTACATTAAAAAACCCTAAAGAATCCAATCCAAAACTACTAGACCTAATATCTGAATTCAGTAAAGTTGTGGGATACAAAATTAATACACAGAAATCTGTTGCATTCCTATACACTAACAATGAACTAGCAGAAAAACAAATCAGGAAAACAATTGCATTCACAATTGCATCAAAAAGAATAAAATACCTAGGAATAAACCTAACCAAGGAAGTGAAAGACCTATACTCTAAAAACTACAAGACACTCTTGAGAGAAATTAAAGAGGATACCAATAAATGGAAACACATCCCATGCTCATGGATAGGAATAATTAATATTGTCAAAATGGCCATCCTGCCTAAAGCAATCTATAGATTCATTGCAATCCCTATCAAAATACCTACAACATTCTTCAATGAACTAGAGAAAAATAGTCCTAAAATTCATATGGAGCCACAAAAGTCCCCAAATAGCCAAAGCAATCCTGAGAAGGAAGAATAAACCTGGACGATTATGCTCCCTGACTTCAAGCTCTACTACAAAGTCACTGTAATCAAGACAATTTGATACTGGCACAAGAACAGACCCATAGACCAATGGAACACAATAGAGAGCCCAGATACAAACCCAAGCATATATGGTCAATTAATATATGATAAAGGAGCCATGGATACACAATGGGGAAATGACAGCTTCTTCAACAGCTGGTGTTGGCAAAACTGGACAGCTACATGAAAGAGAATGAAACTGGTAACTATTACTGTCTAACCCCATACACAAAAGTAAACTCAAAATGGATCAAAGACCTGAATGTAAGTCATGAAACCATAAAATTCTTAGAAAAAAACATAGGCAAAAATCTCTTGGACATAAACATGAGCATCTTCTTCATGAACATATCTCCCCGGGCAAGGGAAACAAAACCAAAAATGAACAAGTGGGACTATATCAAACTAAAAAGCTTCTGTACAGCAAGGGACTCCATCAATAAACAAAAAGACATCCTACAGTATGGGAAAATATATTCATAAATGACATATCCGATAAGGGGTTTACATCCAAAATATATAAAGAGCTCATACACCTTAACAAACAAAAAGAAAATAAGCCAATTATAAAATGGGCAGAGAATCTGAACACTCTCCAAAGAAGAAATTCAGATAGCCAACAGGCACATGAAAAGATGCTCCACATCCCTAATCATAAGAGAAATGCAAATTAAAACCACAATGAGATATCACCTCACACCAGTGAGGATGGCCAACATCCAATAGACAAATAACAACAAATGTTGGCGAGGATGTAGAGAAAGGGCAACTCCACTACACTGCTGGTGGGAATGTAAATTATTTCAACCATTGTGGAAAGCAGTATGGAGGTTCCTCAAAAAACTAAAACTCGAAATACCATTTGACCCAGGAATTCCACTCCTAGCAATTTACCCTAAGAATGCAGCAGCCCAGTTTGAAAAAGACATATGCAACCCTATGTTTATCGCAGCACTATTTACAATAGCCAAGAAATGGAAGCAACCTAAGTGTCCATCAGTAGATGAATGGATAAAGAAGAGGTGGTACATATACACAATGGAATATTATTCAGCCATAAGAAGAAAACAAATCCTACCATTTGCAACAACATGGAAGGAGCTAGAGGGTATTATGCTCAGTGAAATAAACCAGGTGGAGAAAGACAAGTATCAAATGATTTCACTCATCCGTGGAGTATAAGAACAAAGAAAAAACTGAAGGAACAAAACAGCAGCAGACTCACGGAACCCAGGAATGGACTAATAGTTACCAAAGGGGAAGGGACTGGGGAGGGTGGGTGGGAAGGGAGGGATAAGGGGGGGAAAAGGGGCATTATGATTAGCACAGATAATGTAGTGGCAGAGGGGACACGGGAAAGGCAATATTTACAGAGAAGACAAGTAGTGATTCTATAGCATCTTGCTATGCTGATGGACAGTGACTGGCATGGGGTATGTGGGGGGGACTTGATAATACAGGTAGTCTAGTAACTATAATGTTGCTCATGTCATTGTACATTAATAATACCAAAAAATATATAATGATCACCTAACTGGTCTCTGTATTTTGCCCTTGCCCTCTCCCACTTCTCTGTTCATACACAGTAATTAGAGGAGTTCAAAATAATTTCTAATTTCCATTACAATTTATTCTTTGATCCAGAGCTATTTAAAAGTGATATAAAAGTTTCATACATTAGGGGTTTTTCTAGTTTCCTAAACTGATTTCTAATTTTAATCACATTGTTTTAAAGGATCTTTGTTTAATTCCATTTTTCTCTATGTGACCTCAATCTTTTAAATGTATTGACTCAATTGTATGGTCTAGCATATTGTCTGCTTTGATGAATGTTCCATGTACACTTGAAAGTAATATATTTTCTGCATTGTTGGGCGCAGTGTACTACAAATGTCAATTAGGTCAACTTAGTTAATAGTGTTCCTCCAATCTTCTATGTCCTTATGGAATTTTTGTCTGCTTTATCATTTAATTACTGAGAGAAGAGTGTGAAAATCTCCATGTGTGATTGGGGAATTATCTATTTTTTTTCTTTTCTTTTGTTCCTGTTTTTATCAGTTACTTTGCAGCTGGGTTGTTCAGTGAAATATATTTAAGTTCATTAGATCTTCCTAAAGAATTGACATTTCTACCATGGGAATTCCTACTCCTTATCTCTGTTAATACTCCTTGTCTTTAAACTATAAAGCATATCTTCTTTGTCTAATACCAATATAGCTTTGATACCAACACTGGCTTTTCATAATCAGTGTTTGCATGGTATATTCCCTATCCTTTTACTTTTAACATAGCTGTGTCCTCATACTTAAAACAGATCCTTTGGAAATAGTGTTTATTTGGGTGTTTTCTGTTTCTAGTCTGGCCATCACTGACTTGAATAGAGTGGGTTAGTCTACTCAGATTTATTATAATTACTGATATGGTAAGTCCCATCTGTTATTTGTTCCTCTGACAGAAAAATTTTAAAATAATCTTTTATATTTGACTTCATATATACCATTTTCAGTGTTCTTCATTTCCTGCAAGTCCAGACTTTCAACTGGGAACACTTCTCCAACTTAAGAGCTTCCTTTGTATGTGTGTGGGTTTTATTTTGCTTTCATTTTGGGGTATATATTTTTGCTGGAGATAGGATTCTAGGTTAATTGGTTTTTCCTTTCAAAATGTTAAAGACGTCATTCCATTTTCTTTTGGTTTCCATTTCTATTTCTTGAGAAGACAGTATCATTTTTATGGTTCTACTCCTGAATATAATGTGTTTTTTGCTCCTTGTTGGTTTAATGTGTTTTTTTGCAACCTCGTTGGGTCTTTTTTCCTTTGGCATGCTTCAGTTTCATCCGACATGCCCCAGTGTGGTTTTTATGTTTATTTATTCTCCAGGAATTTGCTGGACTTCTTTCATTTGTGGACTGATACTTTTAATCAAATCTGAAAATTTTTTGGCCACTATCTATACAAATACTTTGTATTCCGCTCAATTTTTCTCTTTCCACTCTTTTTGGACTGTAGTTTCATATGTGCTAAACTGATATTAGCCTACGTGAAATGGAAACTTTGGCCTGCATTTTCATTCTTTCATCTCTCCTATCTGTATGTCAGATTAGATAACTTATATTGATTAAGATCACTGATTTTAAGATTACTAGAACTTTTCTGATTTTTCAAGTCTTTTTAAGTATTTCAATAAATTCTTTTTCAGAGAGGTTTTCTTTTTAGTCCTAAAATTTCCATTTGGTCCTTTTCTAGAGTTTCAACTTTTTGCTGAAATTCTCCATCTGTTCATACTTTTTGTCCATATTTTGTACTAAATCCTGTAACATATTTATAAGAGCTCTTTTAAGCTCTCCGTGGCTAATTCCAACATTTGAATCGTTTATGTGTCTTTTATTGGACACTTTTCTGTGGAGATGGGTCTCATGTTTGACCTTGTTTCTTGCATGTCTAATCACTTTATTGTATGCTGAACATTGTGAATGATATTTTGTAGAGCTTCTGGATTATGTCATCTTCCTCTAAAGTGGGGGTTTTGTTCTGATGAACAGTTATATTTGTGGTAGATTACTTTGCTCTCATTTGCTCCTGGTCCTAGCATGTTACAAGAGCAGTAGTTTAGACTGCGGTCCTAACTTCTGAGGCATATGCTTTCTCAGTTGTCAATTGAATGTTCAAGTAGATCATCAGGGTATCTCCATCTGGGAGTGCCAAAGTTTCTGCAGCACGCTGAGACATCTCAATATTTGTCAGCCTCTCAGTCCTCCAGACCTCATTCTTTGTTTGTCCTCACAGACGCATACCCTGCATAGGCGCAATGTAGAATTTTAGCTGACTTGTGGAGAACGTCTGTGCTAACTGCTCAGACATCTTGTCAGTGGTTTCCTTTCTCCAGGGCACTGCCCAAACAATTCAAGATGTCTTAAATTCCCCCAAGTCTAATACACATTTCCTTTACCCAGTTACCTTCTTCTCCAACCAGTTATTAGCTCTTTTCTGCTTCTTCAATTTTCTGAGAAATGCTTTGGAAATCTCTCCCAAACAGAATGCTGGAGTGAATGGGAAGTTGACGTCAGGAGACTTTCTTCTCCCAGGGACCAGAGTCTTGTCATATTCATTTTTCAATATTTAAAAACAGTAAAAATTTGATGACATTAAAGTAAGTCTAATACTAGTTCCTTGAACCTGAACTGAATCATGATTTTGTTCTCTTTTAAACATTTCCTGTGGAGTTTTAAGTTTTTCCCTAAAGAAAAAAATTTTTTTTCTTATTCTATCCAATTTTATTTCCTAACTAATTCGTTCCCACCTTTATCTTTATTATTTTGATGTTCTTGTTTTTTTATTTTTGTAGGACTTTTTTTATCGTAGTATGATATAGATTCTTTATCCTCAAAGAGACTTTGGAACACCGTCTTTGTGGTTTCTCTTTTGCCTTTTAGTCATTTTTTCTCAGTGCAAGATCATGTGGGATGAAACAGACTGAAGTCATAATATGTCAGAAACTCCATCTCTTTATTCTTTGAAACTGATTGGTGGCTCCACAGTGCTTTGCATGTATAGTAGACGTTCAGTAAATATCTGTTGAGTGGATAATTGTATTGCCTTTATTTAAGGAAAGAAAATGCCATTATTTCTTTACTGTTTTGTGACCGGAACCCCTTTTGCACTCTTTTTTTTTTTAGTTGAAGTATCATTGATATATCATCTTATACTGGTTTCAAATATACAACACAGTGGTTCAACAGTTAACCTGTATTATTAAATCCTCATCTCCTCTAGTGCAGTTACGATCTTTCAATGTAGAAAGATGTTACAGAATCATTGACTATATTCTCCATGCTGTACCACTGTCCCCGTGACTTACTTATATTGTGATTGTGAATTATTGTGCCCCCTTATCCCCCTCACTCTCCCACCATTTACCCCACCCTTTCCCACTGATAACCACTAGTCACTTATCAGTGTCTATGAGTCTACTGCTGTTTCGTTCCTTCTTTTTTGCTTTGCTTTTTTACTTCACAAATATGTGAAATCACACGGTATTTGTGTTTCTCCATCTGGCTTATTTTACTGAGCATAATACCCTCTGGCTCCATCCATGTTGTTGCAAATGGTAGGATTTGTTTTCTTCTCATGGCTGAATAATATTCCATTGTGTATATGTACCACATCTTCTTTATCCATTCATCTACTGATGGACATTTAGGTTGCTTCAATATTTTAGCTATTGCAAATAGTGCAGCAATAAACATAGGGGTGCATATATCTTTTCAAATCAGGGATTTTCTTTTTTTGGGTAAATTCCTAGAAGTGAAATTACTAGGTTCAATGGTATTCCTATTTTTAGTTTTTTGAGAAACCTCCATACTGCTTTCCAGAGCAGTTACACCAGTTTACATTCCCACGAACAGTGTAGAAGCATTCCCATTTCCCCATATCCTTGGGTGTTCTTGATTTCTTTAGGGTAGTTTTTATTAAACCTCTGCCTGAAGATCTCCAGAGAAACTTGGGAGTTGGGCAGCAAGGGGCTGGGGATCTAACATGGGGGTAAGAGACAGGCAAATGTGTGTGCCTAATGCTATGCCAGACGTACAACAGACGTCCACATAGAGCTGCCAGATAAAAAACAAGATGCACAGTTAGCTTTGAATTTCAGATAAATGATAAATAATTTTTTGTGCAAGTGTGTGTCCCAGATACTGCGTAAGGCATACTTATACTAAAAAGCATTCATTGTTTATCTGAAAGTCAAAGCTAACTGGACTTCTGTATTTTAGTTTGCTAAATATGACAACCTTATGCCCAGAAAACTCCGATTGTTTCATGGTGCCCTGTAGCTTGAATAATTGCCGCCTACACTGTGGAAGCCATTTTCTGTGTAACAAAATTTCTGTGTAACAGCATCGTAGGCTTATTGTAGTTGGGTTTAAAATTATTTACTTAAACACAGTGCCACCTAGCTGGGGCTTGCTCTTTAACTGTTTCATAGCCATTGTATGCAGGGCTCAAGCGAACGGTCACCATCTGCCCTGTGTTGCTGTACACGAATTGACAGCATTCAGTGTATTTCCTTTCCTTCTGGCATGTACCCCTTGCATTGAATGGGCATTTTTTTTCTTGACGCTTTTTCCTCCCCTCTTTTCACACAGCCAGCATCGCTTAAATGCCTCAGATGTACTCAGGCTGAGAGCTTAGTTTTGAAGGAGTGAACAATGAATTCCTATATTTTGAGGTGAAGGACGTCATTAGAAGAAAAAAAGGTATTTTGCCAGGGAAGGAACTGTGGTGAAAGACTCCAGGCAGGCTGGATTAGGGAGAAACTAAAAGCAGGACCTGGGGAGGGAAATTTCAAGCTTCATTTAGTCTCCTTCATAATGTTGTCTGAGTTCAATGAGAATAGATTCAGTGATAGATTAGCAATGTCTGCCATGAAAAACGAGGGGTGGGAAATAAAGTTTGTCAAAAGGGACCAAATGACTTAACATAAATCTACCTTTAGGAGTGTCTTGACCTACATGTTTAGGGCAAGAATAGTAAGAGCCAGGCAAGTTCCCAGGCCAGTGTCCCAGGACACTAGGTAGATCTTGGGATAAATTTGTCACATGGAGAGAAGCAAATGGAATTGGGTGTTGGCAGCTCCGGGCTGGGACAGCTGTTCACAGCCGGCTCATTCTCCAACTGGGAGAAGTACCCTGAGTCTATGCATGGAAGAGCAAGTGCTTAGGGCTGGCAGAGGATTAGTTAACTCATCCATTGTTTTCAGGGTAGGTGGATGCGAATCACACAGATGAGTCCTCTCTAGGTTACACTAGAAATGGAAGCCTCAAGGGGACATAGATGTCACACGTGGCACATTTATCAGTTTTCCCCTCAACAGTCACAGCAGACATCACTAGTTGATCACTGGATTCTTTCCTGAGTCAGGATGCCAATTTACAGTCAGCTTTAACTGAGCAATCCAGGCAGCAATTACTAATAAATTGGGCTGGGATGTGATAGGAAGTGAATTTGACATTCCTGGTTCAAGACCAGATTCTCAGCTAGCACGATTTTACACCAAGTTCAAAAGAGTAAGGTTAATACCCCAGCTCTGGGACTAAAACCAAGATTGAAGAGCTGAAGTTCAAGAAAAAGGATGCAAGAAGTCAGGACACAGGCCGTTTCCTGAGCCTCATGGTTCCGATCCTGTGAATGTGTCTCTGAAACTCTTAAAGATGGAACTCGGACCAAAGTGCCTAAAAATGAGGACACTTTTGGTTCTTGATTGAAGGAGACTTTATCAAAACTCCAGATCTGATATTGTGAGTTCCTCAATTTTGGAGTAGTTACTATTTTACTATTAGAAGTTTCCCCCTTCCAGTATTAGTGACAGTATAAGACCAAAAAAAAATTTTAACCAAAGACTAATTCATATACAAATATGGGCTGTGTTTGAATGGTTTTCAAAATTCCTGTCATATAAATTGACTTATTTTTTAGACTGTTTTACTTGCTGTTGTATATATCCACCTTGCATGACAGAGTTTATTTAATATCCTCTGCCTTTTAGAATCATCAGCAAGATTTTAAAGCAGATACTGATTTCAGGATGTAAATGCCCAGGCTTTCAATATCTTATCTTGTCCACCCTCTTTCCCCACCACCCCCTCTCCTGGCCAGGTCGCTTTACATCTTTCTGACTCATTTTCACAAATACCGACTGTGTTGACTCTGGAGAATGTGCTTCTTACACTTACAGGTAGATTGCTTAAAATGGGCACCACATTGCTTGGTTCAAAAACAGGCCCACGTTTTGATCTACTGTGTCAGGCTCTATCTGATCCTAGCCTAGGGTTTTGTACAGGGTCTAAGAGCAGAAAATTTAACTTGAGTTTGAACTTCAGCTTTGTACCTGATAATCTGTGTCACCTAGGCTAAGTTATTAAATATAAGTGTTAACTTTCCTTATATGTAAAGTGAGAGATAATGGTAATATAAATAAGAAGGTGATGTATAGGCTTTGGACTTACGTATGTACAATGCTGACATGTAGTGAGTGGTAATAAACGTCAGGCATTTTGTTGCTGCCCATCCCTTCCTCAAAGATAGCATGACCTTCTTAATCCCTTCCCTGACATCTCTAGAAGAGCCCTGATCCAGGCAAGAGATATGGAAGTAGATTCAACCTAGACTTTGAGGTTTAGTGATTAATTCTTTCTTCCGTCTCTCTTTCCCTCCCCAACTTCCATCTCCCCTTCTCACCTCTTCCTGTCCCCTTTGTCCTGTCCCTTCCTCCTTTATTCGTTTGTTCCTTACAAAAGACATTTATTGAGGGCCTATTATGAAGCATGTACTGACACAGACATTGGGAGTAAAATGATAATAAAATTTTTTCTTCTCCTATGAGAATCTAATGAATTAATTAATACTTCTGAGGTGATTTAGAATAGACTGACACATAAGAGCTCTATAAGTGTTTGTTAACTAAACCTGGGTTTCTGCTTCATTCCCAACGTCTAATCTTAATCTTCTATTTCCACTCATTATCAGATCCTTACTTTTCATGCCTCTTGTGGTAAATGTCTATTAAGTACGGTGATCATTTCAGGACTGGGGTTGAAATAAAACATATTTCTCTTTGGTGGGGAGGGCAGAGAGGAGAAGGATGTCAGAAGCTCTGCCCCAGTGTCCCACCGACTCAGTGGCTTCTGAATCATTGTCCTGCTGGTCATTCATCCAGTGGCACCTGCCTGTTGTATGTGCACCAGAAGCACTTTCGGACGCCGTTCTGTGTGTCTTTCATCCACGCTGATCCACACTGGCCTCTCCTGAGGCAGGCTGACATGCTAGATGGCCTCTTGCTTTTTATTTCTCTGCTCTTGGGGGTATTGGCTTATGACCTGTCAGGCTGGCCTTCTGTCTTGGATCGGCAGTATCCACCACAGCTGCTCCTCGACCCCACGCCTTGGTCAGATCTACCCCACTGCAGTCCAGCCCTTAAACCCTGCTCCTCAACAGAAGCATGAGACGTATTTTTCTCCAATATTCTTCTCCTTTTCATCAATTATCTCTACTTCTTAATTGATATGTAAAGTAATATTGCTAGACAGGCTGACAAGCAGATGTTAGGCGAATTTATGAATAATTAGTAATAGGCAATGGGTGAAGTCAAAGTCTAGATAGTAAAGAATTTGGACTTTAGGTCTGTCTGTGACTCAGGTAATTCAGCAAAGAAGATGTACTGACTAATCTTTGAGAACTTTCTTTTTAAATAAGCATTATTTTAAAGTAAGCTTTATTTCAGAATATTTAGGTTTACAAAGAAGCTGTGATGATAGCACAAAAGTTCCCATATATCTACAGCCAGTTTCTCCTCCTATTAACATCTTACATTAGCATAGCAGATTTTCACAGTTAATGAACTGACAATCACATATTACTCTCTAACGTCCATACTTTATTCTGATTTTATAAGTTCTTACCTAATGTCTTATTCTGTTTCAGATCCCATCCAGGATGCCATATTGCATTTCTGTGTCCCACCTCCTTACACTCCTCTGAGCTGTGACCGTTTCCCAGACTTGCTTTCTTTTTGATGATCTTGACCGCTTGGAGGAATACTGATCAGGTGTTATTAGAATATCTGTCAGTGGAGACTTCTTTGATTTTCGTCTTGTGGTTAGACTGGGTTTATGAGTTTTAGGAAAATCACAGAGGTAAAGTGACATTCTCATCACATCATATCAAGGGTATATATTATACACATGATTTATGACTATTAATACTAATTTTGATCACTGGCTAAGGTAGTATTTGTCAATTTTCTTTACTGTAAAGTCATTCTTTCTTCTCTTTCCATGCTGTCCCCTTTGGATGGAAGTCACCAAGCTCAGTCCTCACTTAAGGAGTGGAAAATCATACTCCAGCTCCCTGAGATGACGTATCTACCTTAATGATTTCACTTATGCCTCACAGATTTGTCTGTTCTCATTTATGTACTACAGTATGGGATCATTGCTATTTATTTTATACTATGGGTTATAATCCAATTATTTAAATAAATAAATACTTTATTGTTGCTCAAATTGTTCCAGCTTTGGCCACTAGGAGTTCTTGTAGTCAGCCCCTATGTTCCTTCCATATACCCCCATCATTGTGTGTGTGTGTGTGTGTGTGTGTGTGTGTGTGTGTGTGTGTATTTTATCACTTCCTTTGTTTCTGGCATTCCAAGATGCCCAGGCTCATCTTGCATATTCCTGTCCCAGTCCTAGAGTCAGCTATAATCAGAGAAGCCTGGCTCCTCTGACTGGAGTATGTATTGAAACCACGATATAGGCACTGATGTGCTTGTTGCTACTGGGCTGTTATTGCTTCCAGGCCATTCTCTTATATACGGGAAATGCATAAAGGAGATTGAGGTTAATCTGAGCAGTTGCAATGCAGAAATGGATCTGTTCTAGGTCAGAGGGTAACAGGGTGAATAGGAGGTGAGATATTTGCAGTAACAAGTAAAAAATACTAGAAGGGAACCGACAGCTTGAAGTGGAGCCTGCATGTTCACCAAAGGATCCTGCACAGGTTTGTAGTTCAAGGCAATGACCCAATGACAATGAAGAAATTCAAGACACAAGTTGGGGGCAGAATCTAGACTATTTTACCTGGAAAATATCAGTAAGGTGGCATTATTGTGTTATGGTTTTCATTAATATTCCTAGGGAAAATGGCAAATTAAAAATGTCTAAAGCAGTTACTCCTAAACTATTGGATAATTGCTTCTACCTTCATTTTTTTTTGTAATTAACTTCAAGAGACTTTTCAAATATATGTGATGACAATAGTTACATGGTACCTTTTAGCATCTCAAAGCACTGTCATATTATGCCACCCATTTTACCAGAATTACCCCATTAGGTAGGACAAATACTACTTACTTCATTTTACTAATAAGCAAATTGAGGGATAGAACTTAAGCAACCAGTTCAAGGTCATCCTTTAGCAGTGGGAAAAAACTAAGTTATGTTTCTTTCCTGTCAAGCTTGCCTTCTTCCTACTGCCTACCCCACTATGTAAACAATCCCATGGAAGTACTTGTTAAACATTGGACAAAGACAACAAAATGACAAGTGTATGTTTTAATTACTATAAATTTACACATCCTAGAATTCGCTTTTCCATGTTTTCTTTTAAATCTTATGCATTTACACATATGATTTTTATAGCATAGTAATTACAGTATATAATTTGCATCCTTTTTTTAATTTAAAATTATATCATAAACATTTTTCCTATTGCTACATAATGTGCATGATCATCATGTTAATGACTACATAATATTCTATGTAGGTGGTAAGCCATACTTCATTTAAACATAACTCTATTGCTGAATATTCAGGTTGTTTCTGAGATCACAAATAACACTGCAACAATAATCTCTGTGATTACTAAATTATATTACTTTTGGAGACAGATTCATAGGAATAAAATTACTGAGTCAGGTTTATAAGCATTTTAGTAGATCATGAAATGTGTTGCCAAATTGCTTTCCAAAGGGATTTACACTGCCAGCAGAAATACATGCTTGTATCAGTTAAATTACATCCTTTCCAGAACTGGGCATTTTAATTTTTTCTATGTTTTATAATTTAATAGTCATAAAATTCACTTTGCATCTTCTGTTGTTGATGCTAATGATCTAGGGTGTTGGGGGAAAGAAAAGATACATTTCTTGAGATCCTACACTTGACATGTACCGTCTGAGGACATTTGTATCCATTGCCTAAAATGCCAGCCCTGCCTTAAACTTCTCTCTCCCTCCACTGTGTTTCTTTTTAGTTTTTTTATTTTGATATCATTAATATACAATAACATGAGCAACTATGTGGTTACTAGATTCTCCCATTATCAAGTCCCCACCACATAACCCATTACAGTCACTGTCCATCAGCACAGTAAGATGCTACAGTCACTACTTGTCTTCTCTGTGTTGTACATCCTTCCCTGTGCCCCCCCCACATTATATGTGCTAATTGTAATGCCCCCTTTTCCCTTTATGCCTCCCTTCCCCTCCCCCACCCCAGTCCCTTTCCCTTTGGTAACTGTTAGTCCATTCTTGGGTTCTGTAAGTCGGCTGCTGTTTTGTTCCTTCAGATTTTTCTTTGATCTTATACTCCACAGGTGAATGAAATCATTTGATACTTGTCTTTCTTCACCTGGCTTATTTCACTGAGCATAATACCCTCTACCTCCATCTATGTTGTTGCAAACGGTAGGATTTGTTTTCTTCTTATGGCTGAATAATATTACATTGTGTATATGTACCACATCTTCTTTATCCATTCATCTACTGATGGACACTTGGGTTGCTTCCATTTCTTGGCTATTGTAAATAGTGCTGTGATGAACATAGGGTTGCATATGTCTTTTTCAAACTGGGTTGCTGCATTCTTAGGGTAAATTGCTAGGAGTGGAATTCCTGGGTCAAATGATATTCCTATTTTGAGTTTTTTGAGGAACCTCCATACTGCTTTCCACGATGGTTGAACTATTTTACATTCCCACCAGCAGTATAGGAGGGTTCCCCTTTCTCCAAATCCTCACCAACATTTATTGTTGTTTGTCTTTTGGATGTTGGCCACCTTAACTGGTGTGAGGTGATATCTCATTGTGGTTTTAATTTCTCTGATGATTAGGGATGTCGAGCATCTTTTCCTGTGCCTGTTGGCCATCTGAATTTCTTCTTTGGAGAAGTGTCTGTTCAGCTTCTCTGCCCATTTTTTATTTGGATTATTTGCTTTTTGTTGAGGTGCGTGAGCTCTTTATATATTTTGGATGTCAACCCCTTATCGGGTATGTCATTTATGAATATATTCTCCAGTACTATAGGATGCCTTTTTGTTCTATTGATGGTGTCTTTGCTGTACAGAAGCATTTTAGCATGATATAGTCCCATTTGTTCATTTTTTATTTTGTTTCCCTTGCCTGAGGAGAGGCATTCAGGAAAAAGTTGCTCATGTTTATGTTCAGAGATTTTTGCCTGTGTTTTCTTCTAAGAGTTTAATGGTTTCATGATTTACATTCAGGTCTTTGATCCATTTTGAGTTTAGTTTTCTGTATGGAGTTGGGCAGTAATCCAGTTTCATTCTCTTGCATGTAGCTGTCCAGTTATGACAACACCAGCTGTTGAAGAAGCTGTCATTTCCACACTGTATGTCCATGGCTTCTTTATCATATATTAATTGACCATATGTGCTTGGGTTTATATCTGGGCTCTCTATTCTGTTCCAGTGATCTATGGGTCTGTTCTTGTGCCAGTACCATATTGTCTTGATTTCTGCGGCTTTGTAGTAGAGCTTGAAGTCAGAGGGCATAATCCTTCCAGCTTTATTCTTCCTTCTCAGGATTGCTTTGGCTATTTGGGGTCTTTTGTGGTTCCATATGAATATTAGAACTATTTGCTCTAGTTAGTTGAAGAATGCTGTTGGTATTTTGATAGGGATTGCATTGAATCTGTAGATTGCTTTAGGCAGGATGGCCATTTTGACAATATTAATTCTTCCCATCTGTGAGCATGGGATGTGTTTCCATTTATTGGTATCTTCTCTAATTTCTCTCATGAGTGTCTTGTAGTTTTCAGATTATAGGTCTTTCACTTGGTTAGGTTTATTTCTAGGTATTTTATTCTTTTTGATGCAATTGTGAATGGAATTATTTTCCTGATTTCTCTTTCTACTAGTTCATCATTAGTGTATAGGAATGCAACAGATTTCTGTGTATTAATATTGTATCCTGAAACTTTGCTGAATTCAGATATTAGATCTAGTAGTTTTGGAGTGGAGTCTTTAGGGTTTTTTATGTACAATAATCACATCATCCGCAAACAGGTACAGTTTAACTTCTTCCTTGCCAGTCTGGATGCCTTTTATTTCTTTGTTTTGTCTGACTGATGTGGCTAGGACCTCCAGAACTATGTTGAATAAAAATGGGGAGAGTGGGCATCCTTGTCTTGTTCCCAATCTTAAAGAAAAAGCTTTCAGCTTCTCGCTGTTAATTATTATGTTGGCTGTGGGTTTGTCATATAGGCCCTTTATTATGTTGAGGTACTTGCCCTCTGTACACCATGTTGAGAGTTTTTATCATGAATGGATGTTGAATTTTGTCAAATGCTTTTTCAGCATCTATGGAGATGATCATGTGGTTTTTTGTCCTTTTTGTTGATGTAGAGGATGATGTAGATGGATTTTAGAATGTTGTACATCCTTGCATCCCTGGAATAAATGCTACTTGATCAGGCTGGGTAATCTCTTTGATATATTTTTGAATTCTGTTTGCTAATATTTTGTTGAGTATTTTTGCATCTATGTTCATCAGGGCTATTCGTCTGTAATTTATTTTGTGTGTGGTGTCTTTGCCTGGTTTTGGTATTAGAGTGATGCTGACCTCGTAGAATGAATTTGGGAGTATTCCCTCCTCTTCTACTTCTTGGAAAACTTTAAGGATGATGGGTATTAGGTCTTCACTAAATGTGTGATAAAATTCAGCATGTGGTCAAGGGGTTTTATTCTTTGGTAGTTTTTAGATTACCAATTCAATTTCGTTGCTGATAATTGGTCTGTTCAGATTTTCTGTTTCTTCCTGGGTCAGCCTTGGAAGGTTGTATTTTTCTAGAAAGTTGTCATTTCTTCTAGGTTATCCAGTTTGTTAGCATATAATTTTTCATACCATTCTCTTCGAATTCTTTGCATCTCTAGGGTGTCTGTAGTGACTTTTCCTTTCTCATTTCTGATATTGTTTATGTTTGTAGACTCTATTTTTTTTTTGGTAAGTCTAACTAGGGGTTTATCAATTTGGTTATTTTCTCAAAGAACCCACCCCTTCTTTCACTGATTCTTTCTATTGTTTTATTCTTCTTGATTTTATTTATTTCTGCTCTAATCTTTATTATGTCCCTGCTTCTACTGACTTTGGGCCTTATTTGTTCTTCTTTTGCTAGTTTTGTTAATTATGAGTTTAGACTGTTCATATGGGATTGTTCTTCTTTCCTGAGGTAAGCCTGTATTGCAATATATTTCCGTCTCAGCCTGGCCTTCGCTGCATCCCACAGATTTTGTGGTGTTGTATTATTGTTTTCATTTGTCTCCATATATTGATCTCTGTTTTTATTTGGTCATTGATCCATTGATTATTTAAGAGCATGTTATTAAGCCTCCATGTGTTTGTGGGCTTTTTTGTTTTCTTTGTGTAATTTATTTCTAGTTTCATACCTTTGTGATCTGAGAAGCTGGTTGGTACAATTTCAATCTTTTTGAATCTACTGAGGCACTTTTTGTGGCCTAGTATATGATCTATTCTTGAAAATGTTCCATGTGCACTTGAGAAGAATGTGTATCCTGTTGCTTTTGGATGGAGTGTTTTGTAGATGTCCATTATGTCCATCTGTTCTAATACATTGTTCAGTGCCTCTGTCTCTGTACTTATTTTCTGTCTGGTTGATCTGTCCTTTGGAATGAGTGGTGTGTTGAAGTCTCCCAAAATGAATGCATTGCATTCTATTTCCCCCCTTAATTCTGTTAATATTTGTTTCACATATGCAGGTGATCCTGTGTAGGGTGCATAGATATTTATAATAGTTATCTCCTCTTGTTGGACTGACCTTTTTATCATTATGTAATGTCCTTCTTTGTCTCTTGTGACTTTCTTTGTTTTGAAGTCTATTTTGTCTGATACAAGTACTGCAACTCCTGCTTTTTTCTCCCTATTAGTTGCATGAAATATCTTTTTCCATCCCTTCAGTTTTAGTCTGTATATGTCTTCGGGTTTGAAGTGAGTCTCTTGTAGGCAGCATATAGACAGGTCTTGTTTTTTATCCATTCAGTGACTCTACATCTTTATTGGTGCATTCAGACCATTTACATTTAGGGTGATTATTGATATGTACTTATTGTCATTGCAGGCTTTATATTCGTAGTTACCAAAGGTTCCAAGGTAATTCCCTTACTATCTAATGGTCTAATTTAACTCACTTCATATGCTATTATAAACACAACCTAAAGGTTCTTTTTTATTTTTCCTCCTTTTTCTTCCTCCTTCATTCTTTATATATTAGGTATCATATTCTACACTCTTCGTCTGTCCCTTGATTGACTTTGGGGATAGTTGATTTGATTTTGCATCTGCTTAGTAATTAATAGTTCTACTTTCTTTACTGTGGTTGTATTTCCCCTGGTGACAGCTATTTATCCTTAGGAATACTTCCATCTATAGCAGTCCCTCAAAAATGCACTGTAGAAGTGGTTTATGGGAGGTAAATTCTCTCAGCTTTTGCTTATCTGAAAATTGTTAAGCCCTCCTTCAAATTTAAATGATTATCTTTAGAGGTGGAGTATTCTTGGTTCAAGGCCCTTCTGCTTCATTGCATTAAATATATCATGCCACTCCCTTTTGGCCTGTAAGGTTTCTGCTGAGAAGTCTGATCATAGCCTAATGGGTTTTCCTTTGTATGTGATTTTTTTTCACCCTCTAGCCACTTTTAAAAGTCTGTCCTTATCCTTGATCTTTGTCATTTTTAAATTATATGTCTTGGTGTTGTCTTCCTTGGGTCCCTTCTGTTGAGAGATCTGTGCACCTCCATGGCCTGAGAGACTATCTCCTTCCCAAGACTGGGGAAGTTTTCAGCAATTTCCTCCTCAAAGACACTTTCTATCCCTTTTTCTCTCTCTTCTTTCTTTGGTACCCCTATAATGTGAATATTGTTCTATTTGGATTGGTCACATAGTTCTTTCAATATTCGTTCATTCTTAAAGATCCTTTTTTTCCCCTCTGTGCCTCAGCTTCTTTGTATTCTTCTATAATTTCTATTCCATTTACCATCTCTTCTACTACATTGAATCTGCTTTTAAATCCCTCCATTTTATGTTTCATTGCAGATGTGGAATTTCTTTATGATTGAATCTCCATCCTAAATTCATCCCTGACTTCTTGAATCTTTTTCTGTACCTCCATGAGCATGTTTATGATTTTTATTTTGAACTCTGTTTCAGGAATATTGGTGAGTTCAGTTTCATTTTGGCCTTTTTTCTGGTGTTTGTGAGATTTTCGTTTGAACCAGATTTCTTTGACGTTTCATATTTGTATGTGCACTCTGTAGTACCCAGAAGCTCTAGTCTCTGGAGCCTCTTAGCCCCTGGAGTGATTTCAGGGGTTACAGGAGAGTGGCGCTGGTGCCTGGGGGGAAGAAAGAGCTGTTTCCTGCCTCCCAGCTGCAGTGCCTGTCTCCAGTGTCAGAACCAGTGGGCCAAGTGCACAGATGTAAGCCTCTGTGCTTTGTGTCTGTAGCTGCTATAGGTGGGGCCTCCCTCTGGCTGGCCTGATGCCAGGGCAGGGACTGCTGGTTTACGAGCGGGTGCCCGCAGGCCAGGAGGAAGGTGCAGCAGGTGGTGTACCACAGTAAGGGGCCTCAGAGATGAGTAGCCAGCCAGGGGGATGGAGCACCTGAAGCTCCTGAAAATTTCCAATCTGCTGGGCAGAGCATGCCCAGACAACCTTGTGCACCTATCCCTTCTCCCTAGCAGTAAGCTCTGTGCAAACCCCACCCCTTCAGCAGCCCTCTTCCTGCTAGGAAACCTCTCAGACCACCTGCCTTTCCTTTGTCCCAGAGCAGCTGGATGTGGATCCCTGTCCTCTGGCTGGAATCTCAGTCTCTCCAAGTATTCTGCCTGTCTTAGCTTTCCAACCCCACTTATTTCCATAGCACCATGCAATGTAGGTCTGTGCTCCCAAAGCAGATCTCCAGGGCTGGATGTCCAGCAGTCCCAGGCTTCCACCCCCTCCCCACTCCACTTCTCTTCCTCCTGCTATTGAGCTGGGGTGGGGGAAGGGCTTGGGTCCCACCAGATCAAGGCTTTGGTACATTACATAGTTTTGTGAGGTCTGCTCTGTTCTCCAGGTGTGTGCAGTCTGGTGCAGCCGTCTTTCCTGTTGCTCTTTTAGAATTAGTTGTATTAACTATATTTTCATATTATATGTCATTTTGGGAGGAGTTTTCTGTCTTCTCTCTTCTCACACCTCCATCTTGATTCGTTGTTCCATTGTCTTTCAATATCTTTGCTTGTTTCTCTTTCCTTCATAATACAAGTATTTGGAATTATATTACACATTTTTGTTCTTTATTTTACTAACTCTTCCAACAAAATGAGAACTCTCTAGGGACAGTGTTTTTTCTGTGTGTTGCTATCTGGGATAATACTTGGCACAACAGGGCCTGAATAAATGTTCTTGAGTGAAAATATGAAGGATTTAATTCGTTTAATTCAATTTATAATCATATCAACTCTGACAGATGGCCACTGGGACCGTTGGTAGATTACTTGGCTCTGTCTCCTCCTTTCTGGGTACTCCCCATTCTACTGCCCTCAAGCATGGTCAGCCATGGTCAATTTGCTTTGGCCAGTGAAAGATGAGCAGAAGTGGTGTGTGTCTGCTGGGGTCGACTATTTAAGAGACAGGCACCTCACCACTGGTCTCTTTACCCTCTGCTAGTGTTAGTGCCTATGTTCCAAATAGCACCTCCTCTGCCACCCTGATTCTTAATTTAAGATAGTTATTAACAGAGCCTCTAAGTGACCCTTGGTGGATATGTTGTGTGAACCAGAAATAAACAGTATTAACTTTAGAATGAGATTTGAAGGTTGACTGTTAGTGTAGTAAAATCTAGTGTAACCTGACTGACACAGAGATACAGGTTTCAATAACATGATTTCAATCACAGCACTGGCAGTGGAGAATCCAAGATTCAAACCCAGTTCTGTCTACATCTTTTCCACTATTTCAGAGTACCATAGGAAGCTGATAGGTGTGTTAGTTTGCTACGGCTGTGTACTACAAACTGGGTGGGAGAAAGAAGAGAAATTTGTTGTTTCACAATTTTGGGGGCTAGAAATTAGAAATCAGGGTGTTAGCAGAGTTTGTTACTTCTGAAGCCTGTGAGGGAAAATTGTTTTCATGCTCCTGTCCAACTTCTGTCAGTTTGCTGGCAACTTTTGGCCTTCTCTGGCAGGTGGAAGCATAGTTCCAATCTCATTCAGCCTTATCTTCACATGACTTTATCTGTGTGTGTTTTTGTCTGTGTCCAAATTTCCCCTTTCTATAAGGACACCAGTCATATTGGGGGCCTACTCTACTCTGGGATGACCTCACCTTAACTAATTATATCTGCAACTATTGTATTTCCAAGTAAGGTCTCTGTCTAAGATACTGCAGGTTAGGACCTCAATATATTAATTTTTGAGGGACACAATTCTACCTATAACAATAGGAAGAGAAGTACTTGCTCGGTCTGTTAACCAAAATGAAATTGCATATTGTATATAAATCATATATACACACACATATAAACATATATATATAAATTTAAAAATAAATATCATGAGTTTATGTTAGGGTATAAACAGTGTATAACAATTCTGTAACTACATTTAGATTAACCTGGATAGAAGAGAATTTACCTTACTATTGCTTCTGTCACTTTTACAATGTTCCTGGAAATCAGTTGCATTAGAAAGAGCTAGCAACAATGAAAAAAGAATGGGAGTTGAGAAATAGCAGTGTTATCATTTGAAAATACATGTTGTTCAAGTGAACAGTGCTAGAGTCTCAATTGATGGCGGTCCATCTGGTATGTCCATATGTCTTTAGCATTTCAAAATCAGGACCAAGTATTCAGAATAAACATAAAGGCATCTGAAATGGTGTGGCTATGATCCCAGATGCTGTCAGCGTATATTTTATGAATCTTGCATTTGAAAAATAACAGGTCTACATCCTTTGGTTTATCTGGCATAATATGCAAGTTGATCTCCCTTAACACAAAGCAACAAATCACAAATAAAGCATTGATGTTTCACATTCAGTCATTGCAATTTAGGGTCTAAAAGGTTTAAATTTCATTTATAATAAAACTGTATTAACATTGAACCATATGCTAACTGCATTCTCGAAGAGAGCAAGCATAGTTATTTGACATCTATTTGAGTTTCTGAAGACTAAGCCTTAAGATAACATCCGGGAATCTCATGTTATACTTTTTTATAAGTGAGGAAAAACAAAAAAACCCTGCTTCAAGATATACTTACCCACAAGAGATATATAATCATGGCCCCACTTTTGATGATCAGGTGACTGATTTAAACTATAGAGGACTGTCTGAGATCAGCAGTACAGCAAATAAATCAGAGTAACAGTAGTGAAAAATATTGAACACAAAGCTCATGCATTTTATTTCAGAAGAGAATAGTCTGTTCAGCTGAATTGACTTAATTTTACATAAAGTAACACCTGGTTATCTGTGTTCCTTTGGCATCCTTTAGTTCTTCTGTAGGACATAACTACAGGGGTTGGACTTTTATGGCAGTGGATAGCTGATGTGGATTGGATTGCATCCCTCCCTCCAAATTTCCACTGAAGTCCTAACTCCCAATGTGGCGGTGTTCGGATGTGACAAGGCCTGTCGGGAGATAATTAAGGTTAAATGAGGCCGTAAAATGGTGCCCCAGTCCAAAAGAGCTGGTGTCTTTTGGAGAAGAGGTAGAAACACCAGAGCTCTCTTTCCCTGCATGTGCACTAGGGAAAGTCCTTGTGAAGACACAGCGAGGACGCAGTGTTCTGCAGCACAGGGGAAATGTCCCACCAGTCCCCAATACTGACGCAATGGGCTCCAGGGCTGTGGGAAACAGATTTTGGGGGGTTAAGCCCCTGGCATGTAGTATTCTGTTATGATGGCCTGATTTGACTGATGATAGCAGACTGGAAGCACGCAAAAGGTTGCTAAAAATGATAGGTTTGAAGACAATAAGTAATGAGAATTAAGAGCAGAGGAAAGAGCAAGCTCTAATAAATAGGAAAAAATAAAATAAACAATTATAGCTCCTAAAATTCTTTAGGTGGAAGAAATAAACTCCCCTATACAATGCTTCATAATTTCTAGGAGCTTTACTTTATTTGAACACTTTGTTATTGAAAGTGATATTTTTCAAAAGGCTGGGTTAAATTACGTGTATTTATAGACTAAGCCAGAACGTGGGCAATATAATTTAGAAAGTTTCCCTAAAGTATCAAGTTCAAGTTATTTGGAAAAAAACCCTTTTGCTGGTCTCCCTCCTACTCCTCCTGAATAGCTGAGATGGCACTCTAATACAAATACATTGCTATCCACTGATAAGACCAGTATTCAACCACTTACACTGAGCTGACTGAATAATCACAATAAAAAGATTTAATAATGAGCAATCATGAGACTATAAGTTCTTATGTTGTTTATTAATATAAAGTATAGATAACATTCCTTTAAAAAGAAAGCTTTATATATTATGCATATTAGGAATTATATATCTCGATAAGTTTCTCTGTACGGGTCTGTATATATAGGCATATACATATACATACACATATACATATAGACAGGAAATCTTTACACGGTAGTTGGGACCATAACTATGCAAACTGAGCCTGTGTAAAGAAATCTTAATAAGCAATGGAAAAAATTACAGATGTTTCCTTTAAAATTTTGCCAAAGCACTATTCTTTTACTGACAATTTTAAATGTATAGGAAACGGAAAAAAAAAAAGCAAAACAGAATGTATTCGATACACTGTAATTTAAAATATTAGAAACACTGAGTATTAAATGTTTTATTTCTTTTGGGGAAATGTATTCACAGCCATTTGAACAGCGTGTTGCCACCTTCTTCCTGTCCTGTAACTTACAACATGGAGAGAGTATGTTTTCCTATGCTTTGGCTAATTGCCATGCTCTTTTCTAAGTTTGAATCAGCTACGAACATTTTATCATTTGCACTTTGAATGCAGTGAAATATCTCCAAGAGTCCCTGTAAAGTGAGGATTTCTGTGAGAACCACGTCCTCTCAGACATCTTTTTTTTTCATGACAGATTTCTTTCCTCCTTTTCGTTGTTAAACTCACTTTCTCTCTGCAAATCTTCTGGCTGCCTTTCCGGAGTCTCTCAGATATGGGTGGCAGGGCCAACATTCGCACGGTCATCTGAGTCTTCTCTACACCCACTTATGTTGGATTTGAATTCTATTTCCAGCCATCAGCACCTTTTCTTTGCTGCTCTTCCATCTTTGTCGGCTGGAGCTCTCTTCCAATAACGCATTTTTGAAAAAATGTCGAAGGGATTTATCACTGGGACGCCAGGAGTCACCAGCCCCGCAGGCTTGCTGCCTGTGCGTGAACGGAATGACAAATGGGTGGTGACCACTGGCAGACTCTAAAAAAAAAGAGGCACGATTTTCCACCTATCACAGCGTGCGTGTGTTTTTTACGTAGGGGTGCTCGTAGTGAGCGCATTAGAACTAGCAGCAATGTTTGTACTTCACACAATTACCCACAGTTATTAAACCATGGTGATTAAAAATTAATTAATTAAATTAAGTCCAAGCCAATTCTTCCACCTTTTTGGATGCCAACAATGTGGGGATGGCTCAGCTGCCCACCTGGGACGGCGGGGACCATGTCTGTCTTTCTAACCACTGTTTAGTGAGCACATTGCAGGTGTACAGAATCCGTCCGTAAATATTTGCTGAATTAAAGAGGGCTGAAAGGCCTTCTAGAGCAGGAGAAATACCTCTAGGGAAACCTGAGTAATACTCAAAGTGTCTCACAATTTTCAAAAATTGTCCCTTCTTAAAAAATGTATCAATTTAAAAATATTTCTTTTCCCCTTTTTCCCGTGATACTTTCAGTGCAAAAGGAAGCCACATGCATAAATGCAACAATATGAAGGTAAACAGGCCAAAGGATGGTGTATGTCGGGATCACCCTTTTCAGGAATGGCATGTGGGAGAGGTAAACCTTTGAGTTTTTATCTGAATGCACAGTCATGCACTCGCCCATATTTTCTTCCCTGGAGGTCCTTGTGGGCAAGGCCGCAGATTCGAAAATGGCGATCTGAGTTTAGAATTCAGATCCTGTAATCCATCCAGGGCTCACAAAGCTTGGTGTGCAGAGAGCAGATTTCATTTTTTATTAAAACTCAACCATGCCCTAAAGGCTCTTATCATACTAAGAAACATCTAGAATACAAAATGAACGGTACAGGCAAGAATATGAATACTCTTTTTTTTTTCTTAGAAGAGAATCATTCACTTACCATCTGGAAGAAATTTCTTTAATTGATGTTTTAAAGGAATCATAACTCACAAAATATCATTAGAAAGCCTAGGCCTGGTTTGGTGAGTTCATGTTTTGCAAGGTGTAAAGGGAACCGTTTGGTATATGTCCAGGGCACCTTTTCAGAGGATGCAATCAAAATTTAGTGAACGATGTCCTAGAGACGAGAGCAAGATCATTTGCACCTCACAAGGAGGCGGATTAGGTAGTAGATGGACTTGCTCAGAGTCCCAGAAAGTTTCCAGGGGGGGTGTGACCTGCAAATAAAAAGGTTGATAAGATCTCAGGATGGGCCATGGTGTGCAGAGGGCCACTTATTGCCCAAAGAACAGTCTAACCTGAACCACTGGGTCCCTTTCCAAACATTCTCCAGTCACTCTGACAATCCGACTTCATCACAGTAACAAGCATGTGCTATTTCTCTGTCCTCAAGGAAAGGATTTACGTGGGACAAAGAAAAAAAAACAAATTTTTAAATTAAATTTTGAAATTTTTATTTGAAAAATACAATACACAGCAGAGAATTATTTCCTCCCCTACTGCTCTTTCACAAAGGAAATTGTATGGTAAATGTAGCTGTGATATTTGGCTAGGATAGATCCTGAGAAAAGAGAGGCCCAGTTAGAAGTGGAGTAGACAGTCTGTCAAAGAAGGTTCACCTCTCTTTTAACATAAAAGAGCCTTTTAAATAATCTTAGGAATCAGATAAAACATGAGCAGAATTTCTGCCATGCAAACAGAGACTAGTGAAATTTTCAGGCTGATCAATTTATACTGACCTGGGCCCCAAGTAAGTGGAATAAAAAGATCTATTAGAAAGATACATGTTTGCCTGCTTTTACTAGACTATATATGTACATATTTACAAATTAGTATTTTCTTCAGTGTGTTTTCATTATTCCTAGTAACAGCATCATGGTTAAGGGCTCTTCACTTGCTTTCTCCCTTATGCATGTGTATCTTTTCATTCTTCTGAATTTCCTTCCTGGTAGGACCCTTCACTGCACAACCAAGGGCTCAGGATGTTAGTATTAGAGATGATCTCACTCTGATCCTGGAACAATCTGGGTTTATTTCTGAGGAATTTCTAACTCCTGAATTCCTACCAGGTTTAGTAAGGTGCAAACATACAATTTACATATGAATATATAGCTCAGGCTTCCAACAGGAAAAATATTCTAATTGGCTCCTTGGAAGACTGACACTGGAACTGTGAGAACCGATCTACCTCTCGAAGTCTTACTGGTAACCCTGCCTCCTAAAACATCACTATCACCCCTTTCACTTCCATTCCCAGTACATGAATTCCCCATTACTGTTACTGCCTGAAAAGTCTTTAGAGAGGATCAAGGTGTTTCAAGTTTTCTCATGTTCTAAATATGCCACAGAATTGTAATTGCTATAGAAGTCTGAAATTGGTAGAAATATGATTTCCTAGTTTTGGCCTGACAAGAAGTGCTTTAACTCCCACAATGATGGAAAAAGAGCAGGTAACATCTATTTTGGGAGTGATGGCCAAGTCTTGGTTATATTTATTTGTGGATTTCTCCTGAAATTACAGAGAATATTAGAAGTTTATTTTGTTTAGTACTGTCAAGGTTAGGAAGATTCATTTCAGTCAATGAACAAATGTTCATGTAAGACAAAGCTACTCAAGAGGAGCTTTAACGATGGAATAATTACTGCTGAGGAGTACTTTAAATGGTTTTCTCATAGTCCAGTTCATCTTTATGTGATCATGATTTTCATCCTTAATTCCACATGCTCAGTATAAGGTATGTCTCTCAGGGCCTCTCCCAAGGGGTAGGGGTTAGGGCATGGAGGCAGGGGTGGCAGGAGAGATATCTGATTTAGGGTTTGACTTTATAAAAGACCTCACATCTAGACTCATGACGTTACTTTTAAACAGAATTATAAATAGTTTGCTATATTGTTGCATATTTGAAAAGTGCTCATTTCTTAAAACATAAATATTTAAAATATAGCATAGCTTTTGTACTTTATTTTGGCATTTCTTCATTTTTAAAAACATAGGTAGTTGCCCAGGATGCTGCTGACCTCTGAAAGGCCTTCTTGCCTCCAAAATGACATGGCAGCTGTGGTATATTTGAAAAGAATACTAGTTTGGGGTCAGACAATATGAATTTAAATTTTAACTGCCTCTTATCAGTTGTGCAGAATTGGGCACATTATATACCCGGCCTTCACTTTTTCTCACTGTTTACCCGGGGTTATTGTGAAGAATTAAATGAAATTATAAATGAAAATGTAAACTATAAAGTGCTACGCAAGTGCAAAGTCAAATACATTAACCACATGTCTAGCTTTTATATAATTTAAATGATGTGTCAGGGAGTGGCTCCCTCCTATTTAAATTATTGAGAATCTTTATAGGTAAAAAAAGCCCAAGAATGGAGACTTTGAGTTCTGAAGACACTATTATCAATGGAAAATTGCTCAGTAAGGAGGTACGATTGGTGGATTTAGTCCTTAAACTATCCTAAACACTGCCTGCATTCAAAAGCAACAAGTCAACAATTAGACCACAATTGTCAGGAACAGAAGTCCAAATAAATAATTTTTAATTATGATACATTACTTATTACAGTAAAAATTGGCATTTTCCCCTTCAAAAGCAGAAGCACCAGTCTTAGAATGTATAGTGTGAACGATATTTTAACTGAAACATAGCATAATATCATGTGCAAACATTATTTTAGTATAGAACATACTTTCTGAAAGTAAAATAATTTCACACGCTGAAATCTGTTAGAATGGGAATAATGTCATGCTGAATAAAATCAAAACCCCCATGACTTTCAAAGTCCACTTCAAATGTAATGTGGTATACTGGTGAATAGATAAATGAAAAAATTTAAAAGCTGCACTAGCCCCACATGGAGGATTTCTTATACAAATATGACTTGTGTAGAGGTTACTTTTCACGTAGTCTCACTGATTCTATGGGAAAGTAAAGTGAATGTTTTATTTAGGAATCAATTTGTTCATTCGGTCATCGCTTTACTGAGCACCTACTTTCTGCGAGGCTTTGCTGTAAGTGCTGGGGATACAGAGAAGAAAAGACACAGTCCTGCCCTTGAGGAGCTCACAGTCTAGTGGGGGAAACAGATAAGTTGACATGATTTTTAAATTAAAAAATTATTAGACAACTTTATAAACTTCTTTTGTAATCAAACAAACTTTGGGTGTTATGAATGGATGGTGAAAAGGGATGATGTCCAATGCAGTGAAAAGCCGCCTGCTTCAATATCATGTGACTTCTGCAAAGGCGGTGATGTGGTTCTGTAAAAAGAAAAAGGAATTACAAAGTCAGAAGCTTGGGAAAGTTGGCGTTGTAAAATAGTTAACGCTTTTACAAATTATCATTAGCCTAAGATAAAACTGTAGCCCATATATATTTACATTGAAAAAAACATACACCATTATTCAACTAAGTTTTATGCCTTATTACATAAATTTGGTTGCTAATTGTATATTTTATTCAATATTCTTAATTAACCAAAGAGACTAACTAGTGTTATTCCTGCTTTGTTCAAAATTAAAATGAAATTTGGTGAGATAAGAGAGGCAATGCCAGACATGTTAATATTCTGTTCAGTGTTAATGGAATTTTAATGCTGCACGTTGGAGTTCCAGATTAATCGTTCCCTGTGAGACAGATGGCATACAATGAGACGGTGGAATGTTCAGACTGCAATGGCATTTGCGAGTTGACAAAGACATACTTCATTTTCCCCAATTTTATTGAGAATTGACATATATCACTGTATAAATTTAAAACATACAGCATGATGGCTTGATTTACATATGTTGCAAAACGATTATCACAATAAGGTAGCTATAGATAAAATAAATATAAAAACAAGAAAAAAAGGAATAGTTTTTCCTTGGGATGAGAACTGTTTCCTGTATATCGTACAGTTTAATCTATAATCACCATGTTGTACACTACATCCCTGGTATACTTATTTAACTTACAACTGGGAAATTTGTGTTTTTTGACCACCTTCCTCCAATTCCCCCTCTTCCATCCCTCTGCTACTGGTAACCCCAGTCTGATCTTTTTTTCTGTGAGTTTGTGGGGTTTTTTTTAGATTCCACATACAAGTGAGATCATACGGCATTTACCTTTCTCCGTTGGACTTATTTTGCTTAGCATAATGTTTTCAAGGTGCATCATTGTCACAAATGGTAGGATTTCCTTGTTTGTTGTAGCTGAATCACATTTCATTACATGCATATGTATATATGTACCTCTACATGGAAAACACAACTTCTTTACCCATTCGTCCATCAGTGGGCCCTTCGGTTGTTTCCATGTCTTGGTCATTGTAAATAATGCCCCTATGAACATGGGAGTACAGATATCTTTTCAGGTGTTTTCATATCCTTTGGACATATTCCCAGAAATGGAATTGCTGGGTCATGTGGCATTTCTAGATTTAATTTTTTGAGAATCCTCAAAGCTGTTTTCCATAGTGGCTGTACCAGTTTACAACCCCACCAACTGTGCACAAGGGTTCACTTTTCTCTACATCCATGCCAGCACTTCTTACTTCTTGTCTTTCTGATGAAGGCCAGTCTAAGAGGCATGGATGATATCTCACTGCGATGCTGGGTATGCTTTCATGTGCTTGTTGGCCTTTTGTAGATCTTCTTTGGAGAAATGTCTATTCAGATCCTCTACCTATTTTTTTTTATTAGGTTATTTAATTATTTTTTTGCTATTGAGTTGTGAGTTCTTTTTATATTGAGGTTATTAACCCTTTACCAGATAAATGGTGTGCAAATACTTTTTCCCATTCTGTAGGTTTATTTTTACCTTGTTAATAGTTGTTTTTGTTTTTTGTTTTTGTGTGTGTGTGTGCAGAAGCTTTTTAGTTTGATGGAGTCTGACTTGTTCATTTTTTATTTTGTTGCTTATGCTTTTGGTGTCGTACGAAAAAATCATTACCAAGACCCAGGTCAGGAAGCTTTATTACTTTGTTTTCTTCTGTTAAGTTTCATGGCTTCAGGTCTTCCATATAAGCCTTTAATCCATTTTGAGATATTCTTTGTGAGTGGTGTAAGATGTGGGTGCAGTTTCATTCTTTTACATGTGAACATCCAATTATCACACCATTAATTCAACAGACTGCCCTTTCTCCATTGAATATTCAAGGTTTCTTTGTCAAAGCTTGACAGCATGTGCTTGGGTTTATTTCTGGACTTTTGATTTGTATTTGTCTATTTTTATGCCCATATTATAGTGTTTTGATGACTATAGCTTTGTAGTATTGCTAGAAATCAGTAAGTATGATGTCTCCTGTTCTGTTCTTTTTTCTCAGAATTGAATTGGCTATTCAGGACATTTTATGGCTCCATATAAATTTTAGGATTTTTTTCTATTTCTATAAAAAATACCATTGAAATCTTAAGGATTGAAACTATGGATGGCTTTTGGAAGTTTTGACATTTTAACAATATTACATCTTTCAGTTCTTGAACATTGAATACCTTTCCATTTATTTGTCTTCTTTGATTTCTTTCATCAATGTTTATAGTTATCAGAGTAGAGATTTTTGACCTTCTTAGTTAAATTTATTGTTTTTGATGCTATTGTAAATGATATCAACTTCTTTACTTCTTTTTTAGAATATTTATTGTCAACATTTAGAAATGTTACTGATTTTTGCTGGTTAATTTTGTATCCTGAAACTTTAGTGAATTCATTGATGATATTTTAAGTTTTTTGGTTGAGTCTTTAGGATTTTCTATATATAAAATCATGTCACTTGCTAATAGAGATAATTTTTTTCCAATTCTGATACTTTTTATTTCTTTTGCTTGCCTGATTGCCCTAGGTAGGACTTCTAGCACTATGCTGAACAGGAGTGGTAAGAGGGGGCAGGCACCCTTGTCTTGTTCTTGATCTTAGAGAAAAAAACTTTCAATATTTCACCATTGTGACACTAGCGGTGTGCTTTATTATATTGAGTATGTTTCTTCTATGCCTAAATTGTTAAGAGTTTCTTTCATGAATGGATGTTGAATTTTGTCAAAAGCTTTTTCTGCCTCTATGGAGATGGTCATATGATTCTTTTCTTTTATTCTATTAATGCGATGTATCACATTGATTGATTTGCATATGTTGAACCATCCTTGCATCCCAGGGATAAATCCCGTTTAACCATGGTGAATGATCCTTTTAACATACTGCTGAGTTTAGTTTGCTAGTATTTTATTGAGAATTTTTGCATCTATATTTTTCTGGGGTGCTGGGATGTAGTTTTATTTTCTAGTGACATCCTTTTTTGGTTTGGATATCAGGAGAATGCAAAATGCAACATGAGTTGGTATTATCCCCTTCTTTTTGATATGTTGGAAGAGTTTAAAAAGGATTGGTGTTAATTCTTTTTTAAGTATTTGGTAAAATTCACCAGTGAAGCCATCTGGTCCTGGATTTTCTTCCTTGGTAGATTTGTTAATACTGATTCAATCTCCTTACTAGTAATTGTCAGAATCTGTTCAGATTTTCTACTTCTTCCTGATTCAGTCTTGGTAAGTTATGTGTTTCCAAGGATTTTTCCATTTCTTATAAGTTTTCCAGTTTTGGGGGATATAGTTGTTCATACTATCCTATTATGACTCTGAGTTTCTGTGGTAGCAGTTGTAATGTCCTTTTACATTTATAATTGTGTGCATTTGGGTCCTTTCTCTTTTTTCTGTGGCTAGTCTACGTAAGGGCTTGTTGATTTGATCTTTTCAAATAAACAACTCCAAGTTTGTTTAATCTTTTCAAGTCTTTTTCTTTTCTCTATTCCATTATAGTTTTCAGGGTATAGGTCTTTCACTTCCTTGGTTAAGTTTATTCCTAGGCATTTTATTCTTTTTGATGTGATTTTGAATGGAATTGTTTTCCTGATTTCTCTTTCTGCTAGTTCATCGTTAGTGTATAGGTATGCAACAGATTTCTGTGTATTAATATTGTATCCTGCAACTTTGCTGAATTCAGATATTAGATCTAGTAGTTTTGGAGTGGATTCTTTAGGGTTTTTTATGTAGAATGTCATGTCATCTGCAAACAGGGACAGTTTGACTTCTTCCTTGCCAATCTGGATGCCTTTTATTTCTTTGTGTTGTCTGATTGCTGTGGCTAGGACCTCCAGAACTATGTTGAATAAAAGCAGGGAGAGTGTGGGCATCCTTGTCTTGTTCCCAATCTTAAAGGAAAAGCTTTCAGCTTCTCACTGTTAAGTATGATGTTGGCTGTGGGTGTGTCATATATGGCCTTTATGATGTTGAGCTACTTGCCCTCTATACCCATTTTGTTAAGAGTTTTTATCATGAATGGATGTTGAATTTTGTTGAATGCTTTTTCAGCATCTATGGAGATGATCATGTGGTTTTTGTCCTTCTTTTTGTTGATGTGGTGGATGATATTGATGGATATTCGAATGTTGTACCATCCTTGTATCCCTGGGATGAATCCCACTTGATCATGCTTTTCCTGATTCTTTAAACTGTAGAGTTTGGTTGTTTATTTAGGATCTCTCTTGCTTTTAATGTAGGCATTTATTTCTATGAACTTGTCTCTTAGAACTGATTTTGCTGCATCCTACAAGTTCTGTATGCGTATTTCCAGTTTTGTTTGACTCAAGAAATTTCCCCTTTGATCTCTTTTTTGATGAATTGTTTGTTCTGGAAAGTGTTGTTTAATATTCATGTATTCATGCCATTGCTATCAGAGAAGACACTGGTATGATTTCAATCGTCTTGAATTTGCTAAGAGTTGTGGCTTAATGCCTGGTCTATATAAAATGTTCCATGTGCACTTTGGAGTAATGTGTATTCTGTTATTGCTAGATAGAATACTTTTGTATGTCTCTTAGGTACATTTATCTACAGTGTTGCTCAAATCTATTTCCTTATTGATTCTCTGGGTGATCTATTGTTGAGAGTGGTATAGTGAATTCTCCAACTATTATTGCATTACTGTTTATTTTTCCTTTTAGCTCGTTTATTTTTGCTTTACCTCATTAGATGGCCCCTGAAGGTCCACCTGCAATCCCCATGGCATGAAATCAGAGAAGGAACTCCCAGAAAAAATGACCCACAATGCTGACGGGGGCTGGTTGTTCTCCAAGGCGTCTTCTTTTTTCCACTGAAGGAATCAGATGCTCAAGGGAGAGCAGTCCATGGGGTACTACATTATCCTGGGGGAGGATCAATGCTGTCAATGTGTAGTCACTCCTCTTCCCTTCTAGTGCAATCTCTCTTGTCTCCATGGTACAGGGGAGCTTCAGTCTCACCCCCAAGTTCTAGGGTTCTCTCAGTGGCATCTTGTTCTTGAATAGTTGTTAGTTGTTCTTGTGCAGGAGCTAAGACAGGAACAACTTACGTTGCCATCTTGGTGACATCTATCCAAACGTTTCATTTTTGATGTATGAATACAGACTACAAATTGGAATATCTGTTGTTTACTCTAACCATAGTTTTCTTTACAGAGCCTTTTTACTTTACTTTTAAGCAACAGAATTGTGTACAAAGAAATACTGTGGAATGGCTAATATTTAAATGGATTCAAACGTGACATATATCAGGCCGTATCATGGCTTCTGAAAAATTGCAGTGAAAAATCAATGTGACATAATCATGCCATATAAAGGATTATCTCAAGACCTAACATCTGCGATAGCTCCGATAAATAACAGCAGTAATACAAAGGGGTTTTACCAATATGTTACATGTTTTGAATGCTTTCATAGTTTTTGTATTGACTCTTTATAAGTCAGAGACATCATAAATAGAATTTCATTGAATGAATGCCTGCCATGAGATTTCTTCCATGGATATGTAGCTCCTTTCAAGTTAGTGTTTTAACCAGTTAAAAATTTTTAAAATGTGTGTGAAGAAATTAAAATTCATTTTCACTGAGTTTAGGCATGTTAAACCACAAGTAGAAGGAGATCATTGTATTGCTTAAGGCATTATTTGAGAAACAATATCAGTAAGAATCAGTAGTGAACAGAGTATATGCTATCTTTTCCAGTAACTCCTGAGAAGACCTTAGAAACGTAAATCTCTCTTTAAAAAAAAGTGGTGAAAATGTTGGGGAACTCAGCAGTTCATCTCTGAGTTTTCTTGATTTTTCCCTATAGAAGCACAAGCATGATTTTAGGACAAAAAAGACTTGTCAGTGTTATATAATGTCCTATGACTGAATAACAGTCATAAGAACCATGGAAATCGTGCATGATAGTTTCATTCCCAGTGGTCCCATAGGGACTTGAAATCTGTGGACTAAGAAAACACAATCTGATGTACAGTGTTTCAGCACAAAACTGACAGGATAAGTATCAACACCTCTGTACAGTATCTAGTATATAGTAATTGCTGGAAGCATGTTAAAATATAAATTGAAGATTAATCAGTCAGTAGCAACTGGTGGTTATAGAAAGGGTGAAAAGTGACAGTAGAAAGAAAGGAAAGGTAATAAAGAAAGAAGAGAAAATAGGTGGTGTTCCAAAGGCCACTGGCTTAGGTATCTGTGTTTCCTTGTCCCAGATAATGAGGTATCCCACAGAGCTCATTTAATTTGCTGAGAATGACCCGAAGGGAATGGGACAACCACTACCTTGGACCATAGAACTCAAATATTAAAGGACCTTAAAGCACAGAGGGTATCAGAAACAAATCACTGATAATCAGTGCAAGACAGGACAGAAGCAGAGGAAAAAACCAAGTGACAGGTGCAAGCTGGAGAGAGTGACAAAGAATGTGCAATGACTGTAGGGAATCATGTAAATTGTCATCGAATCCTGGATATACTGCGGGGAAAGGAGATGCTAATAATACACAGGGACAACAGGTGTAAGTAGGGACTATCCCAAATAATGACATGAAGTCACCTTAGAAATGCGCTACTGAACTTAAAACTGTAGGTATGCTATGGAGATCTAGGAAACACTGGCTTCAGTCTTGGCATCTAAAATCATGTTTTGGTGGCCAGTAGATCTGCCTTTACTGCCCATCAATTCCAAATGATATTGCCCTTTTCCAATTGTAAGTCATTACCAAGCTAAATGATAGGGGCAACAGTTTGTTTCCAGACTGACTACATTTTTAGATCCCAGGGCTCTGGGGAAACTCCTGCTTTTTCCAATTAACATCCTTTCAGTTTGACATCACACTTAAATTTTAACCTCTAAGATGATTGTTCCTATTTGACTGGAATTGAAAGGATTCCGCTCAGGCTTATCATTGAAAGGTGGTCACTAGCAGAGAGATAAAGAGATGAAAATAAAACACTGAAATGACTGTACACAGGGAAGAGTAAATTTAATAATAGGTTCTAAGTACATGAAAGGAGTATATAGAAATTCTAAAGGGGCCATCTGTTCATTAATTTCACTGTCTAAGAGCAAATGAACCCACACCATAGGAAGGAGATGGATTACTTATCTCGGTAAGATTTTAAAAATAAGATTAATTCTCTTCTAGCATAGAGATGGTTTTCCCTGAAGGAATATAGAGAAAGCTAATTATTTAAGGTCTTACCATATGTAAGACTCAATTCTATATTATAAATTACATTAGCAAGGTATGTAAATGCACGATTTAAATTATACAAATGGCATATGCAGGAAGTCATACTAGAGCTCATTTCTCCAGTAATATAAAATGACAGAATTTTTGCATTTAATACTTTCAGATCACCTGTCCTGAGGAATAGACTCTTTATGAGGCAAAGTAGATGACAAGGGGTTTCTCCTTTTTATCTGGCTGAATACTTACTCTGCAATACTAAATCTTGTTAGTGGATGATAGGGCAAATATGTAGTAGGCAAACCAAAGACTCATGCATAAAAGTTTAATTCAAAGTCACAAGAAGAAAATGGTCATATAATTTATCAGTGCAATTACTGGTGCCTTCTGCAATCACACATACGAAGACGTAAATTATAGTGGAGATGTCTGTCAGAGCTTCAGCCCAAAAAGTAGAAGATTAGAGTATGCTACACACATTGGAAAATGCTCATACAAGTCCACAGCAGATCAGTCAGCAAAATACTGAATCCAGTCCTTGAGTGCAGAGGTCCCATGGAGAAACAAACACTCATTTCTGAAAAGTAGTTTTGGATTCTTAAATTTGGTAAATTCTAAAGTCTATATAGAATGTCAGTTTTTGAAGTTCTAAATTCTACATGAAAATCTCTATTTTGCTATTTATTCTACACCTTCATTTGTAAAAATTATACTCTGTAATTTTTAAAAAGTTATTTAAAATACAACTGTCATTTATTTATGACATGAAAATATGGCAATGACTTGCCATCTGACAAGGTATGCCACTCACCATTTCCCTTGAAAAAATAGGGGAAGTATAAAGATAGGAAAACAAAAATAGCCATTATTATTAAGGGCTATTTGACTGAGGAATGCTAAATTCCCACTAATGAGTGAGAAATTGGTGAAAAAATAAAATACAATTGAAAGATAATAATAACAAGAATCTAGTACCTAGATTTCTATATGTAATAAAGCCTGCACAGAAGGACATATTTCTGTAATTGCTTTAGCTTTACCAACAGGAACACAAGTGCGCTCCAGCGCACATACGTTTATTGCCTTAATCGAAGGTGCTCACAGGGGCTTGTTCCCATTATCCACCCGAAGAGCCTTGCAAGACAGTCTTTAAAGGACCGTCCCTGGGAATTTTCTTCTTGACCATTCTCAATAGTTTGGATTCGGGACACCTACAAAATGTGTTTCATATATTATTTAATGCTTATTTAGTTAGTGACTTTTTACTTGGGCAAAGTGCTAATCAAAGTTCTATCTTGTTACACTGTTAGACCAAATACTGAGGCTAAATATTGTTCCAGTTTCTTTCTGTCAAGATGATAATAAACGGCTTTTGTGTTTAAATAGGAGGTTGTCAGCAATCATCTTAGGTTTTGAACCTAAACATAAAATAAGATCCATGAATAAAATATCTTTAATTCAACCATTTATGCCTGCAGCTCCATTGGAAAGGAAGCTTTGCAGTGGGTGGACGCTGCAGGCAAGTAATGTGAATGTCCGGTAAGGTGAGATCCCTAACAAATGAAATTTTCATGAGCAATTTAACCTTTCAGAGAGCCAGCTTCCTCATCTGTGAGATAGAGGTAATAATACCTACTTGAATGGATTCTCCTTAAGATGAAATGAGATTACAAGCACAAGGGACCTTGTCTTTACTCAAACACATCATTGTAGTAGTCTATAAATGCCAGAGAAACAAGATAAAAAGTAAAGGAAATAAGAGACAGAAAAAGTTAAAGGAAAACATCAATAACTTTATAATTGGTTGGATTCTTACAGTGCTATAGTTTACAATTCTAATAGCCAAACAACCAAATGCTTTTTATAAGATTGGTGCAAACTCCTTTGAAGGTGTGCAGAAAATGGAAGTTCCTGTGGCCAGGATCCTCACCTGACCCTAAACTACTTGATGATGTAACTGGCCTGTTGTTAGGCTAATGCTTCCACACCTGTGGGCAATGAGCTACTACTGAGTAAGCTGCTATATAAAGAGCTCTGCCCAGGGCTCTGGGCAGAGGCAGAGGTGGATTATGGACCTGCAGACCGCTGGATGCAGACATGATTCTAGTGCTCAACCTACCACTGGGAGAATAAAGCTGGGTATAAACCCTTTTACCCCAAGAATGTTCCATTGTCTTTTCTCGGTTTCACTGAATCCATTGTGAATTTGCCCGGGGGTGAAACCCACTGGCAAGACAGATGGCAAAAGCCACATCTAAATTACTGTGAGGTGATTTATACTCCATGTAGAGAGAAATATCTATCTTTGATTACAAAGTGCTGCCCAAGATCCTACTTATGTAACAGAACACACAGCATTTTCCCCTAAAATATGTTTTTAATTCTGAAAAACATCTAGCACAAAGAGGAATCATGATCCTATAAAAGTCAATTCTGATGCCATATAGATGCAACCTACATTTTATCAGGGGAAGTAGATGGATGCCATACTCCCAAATACTGGTGCTCTTTGCTATTTGCTTTCTTCCTTCATTCATTGTGTCCTTTGAGGAGGGCAAGATGGGAAGGAGAAGCAAAGGTGGAAAAGCAGTAATGCATGGAGTGTGTACTCTAAGACTCTTCTTTGTCACATTGTGTTTTTCTCCTGGCAGACTGTGAAGTTGGTGTTTTAGTAAAGAGAAATAATGTATAAGAAGAAATTATTGGAGAACTTCAGACATGAGGCTGTGAAACTGATGGTAGAATTCATGTTAAGTAATTTCTTGTTTTAATAAATTGGGGATATGAAGACCTAAAAAACTGTGGATGTGATAGAACCAGAGTTCTCTTGGGAAAGATTTATTTTGAACCATTTCTTTCTTTACAGTGGTTCTGTTTCAGTTCAGAGTTTTATACTAACTCATAGTTTTGTTTCCGTTCAGGAATTTCCTTTGTGGAGAAAGCTACTTTCTGAGAAAACTGTTTTTCCCTAAAGAAAGGAGAAATCTCTAGGCGGCATTCTCATCTGATAAACTAATTAAACCAAAGGCAGGCCCAGGTGGTATTGGAGCCCTAGCTATAGAGCTTACAAAATATCTCGGAGTCCTGAGGGGCCCAATACGTGAGGTTTTCCACCCGGAATCTTCAGGAGCACAGGTTCTCAATCTTGGCTGCATCTGAATCACATGGGAGCTTTAAAAATATGCTGATACAATCCCAGAGACTTGGATTTAATTGGTTTGAGGAGTGGCCTGCTCAGTTGGGTTTTTAAAGGCTCTCCAGATGATTCTAATGTGAGGCCATTACTGAAAAGTACTGTTTCAGAAGCTCTGCAGGCCCAACTAGATCCAGGCCAACTGCTGGATACATATTCAAATACCTGAAATACCCAATACTCTATAGATCCCCAGGCCTCCTGGATCAGAATCTCTGGGCATGCATCCCAGAAATTTGCCCTTTTTGCAAGTGCTGCATGTAATATAAAAGGATTCCCTTTGCCACCATTCTGAGATGCTTAAAGGTGTGCAAAAGTGATTGGTTAGTAATGTGAGCATTGTCAGGTACATAAAATCAATTATTTATTTAAATGCTATAATTACTCTGGTAAAAAGAGCATTGCCTAAAAAAGCAGTAATCCTGAATGACTCCAAAAAATAAAATATTTCTGTTCAGAAACTTCTAGGTACAACTTCACATTGTATTTATTCCTTGTTTAGAGTTCACAGAGCATAACGGTGTTGGGAGCACCTGTAGCAAAGACTTGTGGTTCACTTGTGGAGAAAGTGAAGGTTCCTGTGGCCAGGATTCTCACCCAGCCCTGGTCAGCACGCTCACTACACATGTGTGGGCAATATGTCATTACTGACTCTATATAAAGAGCTCTCCCCAGTGCTCTGGGCTACATGGTGGCAGGGCTGCAAGGCTGCAGGAGAGCAGAGATGAGACGAGTGGTGGCAGCACTGAGGACAGAGACTGAGAAGGCTGCAGGGGCAGAGAGGCCCAGAGGCAGAGACCAACTTGCTGTATGCAGATTTGCTCTAAGTGGACAAAATTCTAGTGATTGGCCTGCCACTGTGTGAATAAAGTTGGGTATAAACCCTTTCCCCCCAAGAACATTCCATTGTCATTTCTTGGTCTCACTGAATCCATAGTGAACTTGTCCAGGGCTGAAACCCATTGACAAGACACACTTGAACTCAGTGTTTCCCAATGCATTAACAGGCAACTCCACAAAAGTCTATTAATCTTGATGTGTTTATGTACTTGATGGATGTGGGTATACATGAACTCTCTCTGAAATTTCTTGACCTTCTTAACTCTAATGACCTGCCCACTACATTTTGCTCCTTTTCAATTCTATTTCTTTTACACTCATTCTGAACCCCACCTGTGGGGAAAATGGAAGTTCCTATGGCCAGGATCCTCACCTGACCCTAAACTACTTGATGACATAATTGGTCTACTGCTAGGCTAATGCTTACACACCTGTAGACAATGCGCTATTGCTGACTGAGTCACTATATAAAGAGCTCTGCCCCAGTGCTCTGGGCAAAGGCAGAGGTGGAGGTGGATTATGGACCTGCAGACCGCTGGATGCACACGTGACCCTAGTGCTCAGGCCACCGCCGTGAGAATAAAGCTGGGCATAAACCCTTTTACCCCAAAAACGTTCCATTGTCATTTCTCAAGTCTCACTGAATCCACAGTGAACTAGCCCATGGCTGAAACCCTTAGGTGAGACACTGCCTAAGCATTCTTTAATGGCATCCCCAAGTCTCTAGCCCCTGTACTCTTACCTCACCTCCCAAACAAAACCTTTGTGCAAGCTGGTCCCTCCTTCTGGAATATTCTTCTCTCTCACTCACTTGGCTATAACAGTCTTTCAGATCTTCCCTTAGCAAGATTGCTAAGTTTGCTAGGTCCCCCTGTATGTGCTCATCTAGCATAGAGGGGCTCCGTTCTGTATTTGCTTATAACATTATCTATCTTCTCTCTAGACTGTGAGCGCATGAGTCCTGGGAAATGTACGGTACTTCTTAGTTGATATTTGTTATATGTTTCATATATTACAAATAAAACTTTATATAACAAATGGTAAAAAAAGGTATCTCATTCATTAATTGTTCCCATGTTTTATTTCATACTAGTGTTTTAATCTAACTAATTGGCTTATTTATTACATTTCTCTCTAACTTTTTAAAATGCTACTTCACATAGAAGAATCAGAGCGTGTGGGTAATGGATCACATGTATAATAAATTCTTATACAACCAGGAGCTGATTAAAATTCCTCATTTAAAAACTTGCCTATTTTCACAAAGATGTACCAATCAGTAAAAATCTGGATAAACCACATCATGACTGAAAATGATAAGGGAAATTAGCCATGATGCAGATACTTTGGAAAATTTTGGTAATGGTAAATATAACATAAAACCCAGCAACCTCATTCTTAGGTATCTACCCAAGGTACAGTAAATATATATATTCACACAAAACCTGTATATGAATTTTTATATCTGCTTTATTCATAATTTTGAAAAGCTAGAAACAACCCAAATGTTCTTCAATTAAATGGATTTTAAAAAACTGTGGTACATCCATGCAACAAAATACTACTCAGCAATAAGGAGGAAAATACAAACTACTGATGAGGTAATAACATGAATGAATCTCAAATGCATTATGCTAAGTGAAAAAAGTCAGACTAAAAGGCTACATACTATATGAGCCCATTTATATGACATTGTGGGAAAGGCAAAACCATAGGAACAGAAAACAGATTAGTGGTTGCAGGAGTTGGGGGTTGAAGGAGGAGTTGGCCACCAAGGGAAAGAGGGGACTTTTTAGGGTGATAGAACTACCTTGATTATGTGATGATTACACGATGGTATGCAGTCATCAAAAGTCATAAAACTTCATGTTAAAAAAAGAGAATTTATAGGATGTAAATTATACTTTAAATATAAACTCTAATGGAAAAAATTTAGGACAATTAACCACAACATATATTAAAAGGCCATGTGGTGTCTATTTGGTTTGTCAGTTACTGAATTACTGTTTCAATATTTGATTGTTTCAATCACAGAAGAAAAATACAAAATAAGTGTATGGGAAGATATTCAAAAGATACAAATTAAGATGAAGTGCTTCATTTCTTTTGATCTATGAAATTGTCGAAGAACATTCTCTCTTGTTGGAGAGGACATAAGGATATGTATTAACCAAAAGCTTCAAGAGTACTCACACTCTTTTTTATCAGCATTTCCACTTGTATGAATATATCTCAAATAAGTTATTAATTGAACACACAAATATATCTATTTTAGAGATGTTTACTCTAGTATTGTTTATAATTGTGTGAAACTGGAAGTGGAAGTAATCCTCTATGCCTAATAAAGATAATGGTTAATTTATATGGGTTAAAACTTTTCCAAGGTAATTGTGTAATACTGAATGGCACATTGATTATGAGTTTGCACTCTGAAGTGATAAATATGGGACATATTTGGAACTGAAAATGGAAAATGGAGAATTCTTGTTTCAGAACACAGACCAGTTGTGTGACCTAGGGCAAGTTATTTAACCTCTGTCTCCTTATCTGTAAAACAAATATAATAAGACATCCTCAAATGATTTCTATAAAAACTAAAATGGTATTTTATGTTTATACAAATTAAATATTTATCACTTGAGAGTGCAAACTCATAATCACTCTGCCATACAATATTATACAATTACATTGGAAAAGCTCTAATCCATATAAATTAACCATTATCTTTATTAGGCATCGAGGATTACTTTCACTTCCAGTTTCCCACAACTATAAATGGTATTTTATATGAAGGTCTTTGAATAATTCCAGACACATGTTAAGTTCTCACTGAGGATTAGCTTTTATTGTTATGCTTGATGTGATTATTATTTTTATTGCTCTGTAACCGTATCTGGGATACACTGTTATGTGAACAGAAGCAGGGCCCAGAAGAGAACATCCAAGGAGATCATGCACGACACGTTCACCCATACATATCGTAATGGGGTCTTCAAGGCTATTTCAGGAAAAAAGTGACTGCTGTGGTGGGATATGGATATTTCCATTTATTTTTGGTTTGCTTACCCAGATTTCAAATTTTAAACAATAAACGTCAATTAGTTGTTGGTTCTTTAACAGAAACCACAAACAACAAAAAACCATGATTGTTTCCTAAGACTGTGAATGGGTTCATTGTTTATCTTCTCGGTCTTAGTCAAATAAAATTTTACTTTTTTTCTACAAAAATTGTTTATAGTGTCAAGGTACTTCTGATTAGTTTTGAAGACCTCAACAGTGTCTTTACGATGGTTCACTACTTGGGAATAAACCTGAGAGAAGATGGGGATGAATGGGTGTGAGCCGTTTCCCATGTATAACTATGGATTCACTGGGAATGATTTTTTAATTCTTCACTGTTTTATCCTCTCATTAAAAATGCAGGGTAGACTCATAGACACTGAGAAGTAACTGGTGGGTGGAGAGAGTGAGGGGGACAAAAGGGCACAAAAGTTCTCAATCATAATATAAGTTGGTCACTGGGACAGCAGTGTAGCATGCAGAATAGTCAGTGGTTTTGTCACATCTTCCTATGTTGACAGATAGTAACTGCATTAGTTGGGGGTGAGGATTTAATAATGTGGATAACTGTTGAACCACTGTGTTGTATACTTGAAAACAATATATAAGATTGTGTATCAACTATATTTCAATAAAAAATAAAATAAAAATGACTGCAGGAATCATATAAAGATGCAGTCATCAACATTATATTTATTCACACAAATAAGAAGAAAGAGCTTGTCTATATTAAAAAGTAATTTATGAAAAAGATACTTTTATAAAAGGCTTGTTAGGTAGCTGAAAAAAAGATATCTGACTTTCATTCTTTGTATAGTATAATTTATAAATAATGTGGAAAAATAAATACCTAATAAAAGTGAGCACAAATAAGAAAAATGACATATGGCAAAGAAATAAGAGAATGTGCTAGTTTTTTAACCTAAATGCTGATGACTGATGGAATTTCTAAGCTTCCATTTTGACTAATATTTTTAAGCAAAATTAAATTTAACAAATGAGAACATAGTACAGCATGTATTTACTTAAAATTTCATAAGTGCTCAAAGCTTACACTGAGGAAGAAATACCTAAAACATGAACATATTTAGTTGCACTAATTATTCTAATATCTGATTACTAATAAAGTTGTTTTGACAAGGTCCTATGTAACATTTATGTTACAGTTCAGCAGTTCTGTTAAACAAAGATTTGTATTATAGAAAAGCAACTGAATCTTAAATAGATTGCCAGTTATTCATGCACAATATTCTGAATCCTCAAAGAAATTTATCACAGAGAGCACAGTAATGTATAATATCTGTCTTGGCAAGAAACCACAGGATTGTTTTGCTGTTGCTATGATACTAATGAATGCACCATTTTATACTATAATATTTTCTGCCCCATGTTCTAGTATGACACAGACAATCCGTAAAATCTTTTTAAGTCTGTGAAATATATCTATAGGGGTATACAGTCTGAAATAAAACAAAGATCCTATTAAAGGAATCGTTATTGTTGCAGGAGGGAACTAACTTGTGTTAACCACCTACTATGTGTCAGGAAGCTTATTTGTGAACTGTTAATTCCAAATACCTTACAAAGAACCATTACTTTACTGTATCAATATTTCAGGTAAGGATAAGTAATTTGTCTAATCTCAGTTATTACGTAGCAAACTAGGTTTAAACCCAGGATTTCCAGTTGCAAAAGCTTGACTCTCCATCCACACCTCAGTTTTACTCTGTCTAAATTTCAGCTCAGGCTTTGTCTTGCCTCTTGTGATTTTACAATTTGCAAAACAGTAAATGTAAAGGTAAATGCAGATGCTATGCTGGGTCATTGTGAATTCCCTCAGAATTTTCCTATCCAGATAATTTTCCTTTGCAGTTGCTATGGAAATTAAACATGGTCATTTCTATCTGTAATAGCATACTCATTATGACTTTTCTAGATTTTTGGAACTGTCATCACTGCTTACCATTTTCATCAGGTGATGCTAATGTTACTTAGGGTATGTTTTACACTATGAGCTTTTGGGGTAGCACAGGCTAGTGAAAAGACCCTTACCTGAAGTACAAAACTGTAATCTTGTAAATCATTCTTATCATGACCTTTCCTTTATTTTTGTTGGCAAGAGGGAATTCCCTTTGTTTCAATTGATTAGATCACCTAAACGTAAGAAAAAATAACGCCTAGGTTTCGATTAAAAAAAGAAAGATTTCTTAAAAAGCAGTTTTTAATTCTTGGCTGTATCCACTAAGTTAATGCTCAAAGTCATCCCAAGTTAGTCAGAAATGGCTACAGTTCCCTGTTGTATTTACCTTAATAAAACTTTGTAGATAGTGATTCCTCTCAGATCTGTGGAAAATATCCCATTTTCTATTAAATCCCATCCATCTTTATATTTACTTTTAAATATTTTTGTTGCCTTGCCAGATGAAATACTACTTTCTTTAGATTTTCTGTATGGTATCAGTTAAAACTGATAACACACATGCATGCATTATTTGTATACACTTACCTATGCAAATCTGAATGCCAACATTCTACTTGAGAGTGAGAACAAGCAGGGGAAAGGAAAGGAGAAAGACAAGAGTGAGCAGTGCTTTGCTGGTGCAGTGATACAGCTGGACTGAGAAGGATCTCTGCAAGGAATGTCAATGTACTCCTTACATATTAGCTACAGACAAGAGGAAGCTCTGAAGAGAGGACAGTAAAATGCCACAGATGAAAGATCAGTAGGTTTCTTGGGGTACAATTTTCTTAGTGACACCCTGACTAGCAGTCAGCCTTTTTTTTTTTTCTTACTGTAAACCATTGGCATGGTTAGGTAACTCCTGCTGTAGACTGAATGCTTGCATCTCCCCCAAAATTCACTGTTAAAACTGAACCCCCAATGTGATAGCATTTGGAAGTGATTAGTTCATGAGGGCTTCATCCTTATGAATGGGATTCCTGCCCATAAAAAAGAGACTACGGGAGCTCCACGAGAGGACACAGGAAGTGAGCCCTTACCAAACACCGAATTTCCCGGCACCTTGGTCTTGGACTTCTCAGCCTCTAGAACAGTAAGAAATTAATTTCTATTCTTTATAAACCACCTAGGCTATGATACTTTGTTACATAGACCAAACAGACTAAGAAGACTCCACTGATCGGAATCAGCACCTGACTGACAATAGACTTTGCATATGATGCCTGGTCAGTCCAAATGGCATAATAAGACTGTATGATCTTTATCATTTATGTGAATTTTTACAATAGCTTCCTAGGTTAGTTTTATTTTTTTTATTTTATTTTTTTTTGTTCCAGTGTTGCTTTCCTTCAATCGAAACTTTGAAAACGCCGTTTCTTTTCTTCAGCTCCTTAATGGCTACCCATTGCTTACAGGACAAGAACCAGCTTCTCAAGTGTCTCATAAAAAAAGACCCTTCATGAATTCTCATGTAAGTGACAGGGACTGTGAAAAGATAAACAAAGTTGGCAAACCTTTAGCTAGACTCACCGAGAAAAACAAAAGTGCTCAAATAAGTAAAATCAGAAACGAAAGGGGAGACATTACGACTGTACCACAAAAATACACTGGACCATAAGAGACTACTATAAACAACTAAATGCCAACAGATTGGACAACCTGAAGCAATGGATGAATTTCTAGAAACATACAACCTTCCAAGACTTAATCATGAAGAAATAGAAAATCTGAACAGAGCAATTTGTAGTAAGGACACTTAGTCAGTAATTAAAAACCTCCCAACAAACAAAAGTCCAGGACCAACAGCTACACTGATGAGTTCTACCAAACATTCAAATACCAATCCTTCTCAAACTCCTACAAAAAACAAGGGGAGGAGATATTTCCAATCTCATTTTATGAGGCCAGCATTACCCTGACATGAAAACCAGAAAGGGATACCACAATAAAAGAAAATTATAGGTCAATATTCCTGCTGAGCATAGATGCAAAAATCCTCAATAAGATATGAGCAAACCAAATTCAATAATACATTAAAAGGATCACTCACCATGATCAAGCAGGATTTATCCTGGGGATGCAAGATGATTCACATTCCACAAATCAATCAATGTGATACACCCCATTAACAAAATTATTGATAAAGATCATATGATCATCTCAGTAGATGCAGAAAAAGCATTTGACAAAATTCAACACACATTCATGATAAAACTCTCAACAAAATGAGGATAGAGGGATTGTCCCTCAGCCTAATAAAGGTCACCTATGACAAGCCCACAGCTAACATCATGCTCCATGGTGAGAAGCTCAAAGCTTTTCCTCTAAAATAAGGATGCAGACAAGGATGTCCACTCTCACCACTTATATTCAACATAGTGTTGGAAGTCCTAGACAGAGCAATTAGGCAAGTAAAAGAAATAAAAGGCATCCAAATTGGAAAGGAAGAAGTAAAACCATTTGGCAATGTCATGATATTGCATCTAGAAAACCCTAAAGACTCTCATCAAAAAACTGCTAAAACTAATAAACAAATTCAGTAAAGTTGCAGGATACAAAATCAAATTTACAAAAATCTGTTGCATTTCTATACACTAATAACAAACTATCAGAAAGAGAAATCAGTGGAACAGAATAGAGGGCCTAGAAGTAAACCTACACACATAGGGTCAGTTAATATACAACAAAAGAGGCAAGAACATACAATGGGTAAAGGACAGTCTCTTCAATAACGGTGTTGGAAAACCTGGGCTGCCCCATGCAACAGAAAGAAACTTGACCACTATCTTATATCATACCCAACAATCAGCTCAAAGTGGAGTAAAGACTTGAATGTAAGACCTGAAACCATAAAACTCCTGGAAGAAAATACGGGTGGTAAGCTACTAGACATTGATTATAGTGATCATTTGTTAGATCTGACTCCAAAAGCAAAGGCAACAGAAGCAAAAATAAACAAACAGGACTACATCAAACTAAAAAGCTTCTGTACAGCAAGTAAATACCCACAAAATGAAAAGGCAACCTACTAAATGGGAGAAAATATATACACAAATAATGTATTTGATAAGAGGTTAATATACAAAATATATAAAGAATTCACATAACTCAATAGCATAAAAAACAACTAATTAAAAAATGGCCAGAAGATCTGAATAGACATTTTTCCAAAGAAGGCATACAGATGGCCAGCAGGCACATGAAAAGATGACAACATCACTAATCATCAGGGAAATGCAAAACACAACTATAATGAGGTTATCACTTCACACCTGTTGGAATAACTGTTATCAAAATGACAAGAAATAACAAGTGTTGGTGATGATGTGTAGAAAAGGGAACCCTTGTGCCCTGTTGGTGGGAATGTAAGTTGGTGAAACCACTGTGGAAAGCAATATGGAGGTTTCCTGAAAAATTAAAACAAGAACTACCATATGATCCAGCAATTCCACTTCTGGTATTTATCTGAAGAAAAACTAACTTGAAAAGTTATACACACCCCCATGTTCACTGCAGGATTACTTACAATAGCCAAGATATGGAAACAACCTAAGTGTCCATTGATGGATGAATGGATAAACAAAATGTGGTATGTATATATATGATGGATATTACTCAGCCATAAAAAGCCCCAAATCTTGTCATTTACAACAACATGGACAGGCCCTGAGGGCACTGTGTGAAGTGAAATAAGTCAGACACAGAAAGACAAACACCATATGATCTCACTTATATGTGAACTCTAAAAAAGGAAAAAGACAAACCTCATAAATACAGAGAACAGGTTGGTGGTTGTCAGAGGCATGGATGGGGTGGGTGAAATGGGTGAAGGGAGTAAAAAGGTACAAACTTCCAGTTATAAAATAAGTAATGAGGACATAATATACAACATGGTGACTACAGTCAGTAATATTGTTCATCATAAGAAAAATATTTGTAGCTATGTATGTATGTATGGTGACAGATATAAACTGGACTTTTTGTGGTGATCATTTCACAGTGTACACAAATATTGAATCATTTTGTTGCAACCTCTGAATCTAATATAATGTTATATGTCAATTATACCTCAATAAAAAAAGAAAGGGAAAAAAGGTGACAGAGAATACTTTTCCATGTATTTATTTCCCACTTACATTTTATCTCTAATAATTTTGCATATTCATGAACTTTGCCCATTTTTCAATTTTGGGTTTTATATATGACAGACATCAACTTTTTGATATGTATGTTGTTTATATATATACTTTGTCACCGGCCATTTAAAATTGTTTTTAATCCTTCTTGATAATTTTTATTTTTAAAATTGCTTGAACATATATTTTATTAATTAGCAATGCCAAGAATGAAACAATGATACCAAATCCCTCCTTTTTAAAATCTGGCAGTTATCATACTTTTACATTTTTTGTTGGTATTATCTAGGATTTTTGTCTCATTTCATCACTGTTTTCTTTTTGTTTTTTATATATGTTTGCTTTATATAAATTTTATCATCTAGCACTGCTTCTCTTGCTGTATTTACCACAGCCAATTCTAACTGATCTTTTATTTAAATGCTTTCCATTCTTTTTGCCAATTCCTTTACATCATGACTTGCCCAATATGAAAGTTCTAGATCTTGGTGTATTGCTCAGTTAGCTGGTAACACCTTCTGATAACTTTTCATGAGTAATATAATTTCTGAATTCTTGCATATCTGACATTTTATAGTTGTCCTAATACTTAAATGACATTTTGGGTGGGGATATAATTCTTTTGTTATAAAGTTATTCCTAGAAAATTCTGAAGATATTACTCGACTCCATTTTGGCATCTAATGTTATGAATGAAGAACTCTGAGGCCGGCACATTGTCAGTCTTGGTAATCTAGTTTTTCTGCCTTGGTGTGTGTATTAGTTTTGCACTAGGTGTACTATATTACAACCTCAAAAGTTCCGTGGCTTCCAACAACATATACACATTCCTTCCTCATACTACTTGCTAGCAATCATATGGATATGCTCCAGGCTCCAGGCTGGATGTCCATCTACTTCCATGGACTCTGAATGTGGGACCCAGATTGAAGGAACAACCCCTATCTGGAACATGGCAAAGCTTCTCAATGTCTCTACAAGTTTCTGATTGATGGAGTGTAAGTCAGGTTCATTTATATATCATTGACCAAGTTTGAAATAATTGGAACAGTAAAGATACTCTGCCTAAGGGAGTGGGTAATTAATCATTTGGAACAATACTACCATCTATAATAGAATTTATAGGTCTCTTTCTTCAGTACTGATATTCATAAGCTTCACTGAGAAATACCTATGTTCTAGTATATATTTTAATTTTACCCTGTATCTCTTTAACCCTTCTTGCCTAAAAGTATTTATTGAAAGGAAAAGTCTCCTGAATATTGCTTTAGCTCCATTTGTCCTTTTCTTCAGGATCTATAATGATTCATATGCCAAACTTCTATGGTATGTCTTCCATGTCTATTACCTTTTCTCAGATCCATTTTATTCTCTGGCTCTTTTACTACATATGCTGAAACCTGACCTTAATATTACGGATTTGACTTTCTCCATGTGGATTTTGTTCTTCATGGTTTTAGCATTGGTATTAATTCTGCAATGACATTATTTGTTTTTCTACATTAGTTTCTTAATTGTGCCATTGTGCCACCAATCTTTTATATCTTGCTTCATGTATTTTCTTTAATCTCCTTGACAGTGGAAAAGAGATGTTATCTACAATAAGTTTAAAGTTTAATTAAATCTTATAGTTAACCTTTTTATCAAAAACATATTCTAACTCTTGAAATATATCTGTCTCTTTCAACTGTGTCATGAAATCATTTTAAAGGATTTAAGCAATTGTCCTGATTATTTATATTTGAATCAGGATAGATTTAGTTCAGTTTATTTTCCTAAAATGAGTGGGAGAAGATTCATCAAACATCCCTTAATTGTTTCCATGAATACTCAGTGAATCCTCCACTTAGATCTTGAGTTGAAAGCTGGAGGATGAAATTTTATAACATCATTTGATGATTCATCAGCCTGAGGGGAATGAATGAGAGAAGAAGCTGAGGCCATGGACATTTCCAGGAAGATCACTTTGTTTTTATACAATTTCATTATTATGGTTGTTGAAACATTGGAAGGACTGCTGTTCTGTCCAGGCCAACCTCTACTCCAGGTAGATGGTGCAGTCTTCCTGGAAAGCAGCTTTCTTTCTTTTAATAAAGTTAGCTCCCATCCCATTTTATGGTACCCATTTGGTTGAGGAAAGGGTTTCTTCATCCAGCATGAACTCATAATAATGAGAAGCCTGATCAGCGGAAAGCAACTTGCTTGAAGGCTTTCTTTTGCTCTGTATTTGCCTGTTTATTGACTGTGTCTCAAATGCTGTTGGTACACGTTGCTGAATTATGCTCTAAGTAGAATGGACTCATTCTTTTAATGTTTGCTCCTATCCCTTGTCCTCACTCTTTGAAATTTGGGGATATTACTGGGCTCCTAAAGAATTTTAGTCACTTCTGCAACATTGAACTTCCTTATTGGCAAAGACGAATTTTCATGATCTCTTGGTGACATCCTCAAACTGGATTGATACTACGTCTAACAAAATGCCTAAAATTTTACTCAGTCTAGTTTTTGCTCTTAGTGACACAGCTATTATGATATTAACTCCTGCTTTACTCTTGCTAATACAGGAAATTAAGATAATGAATTTGAAAATGTTTCCATCTCCACTTCTTTGCAAAGTCAGACTTTGGTTTCTTGGACTCCCAACAGTAATTGACAGTATCTTCCTGTGTGTGGAGACACCCTGAAGCCAGCACCACTGAAGCTTTTGTTTGGGATGCGTGCACCCTTGAAGGAAGGAGTCAGAAAAGGAGGAGTTTGAAAGGAACAGGTGGTGTGACCTATGAAGAAAGCTGGCTCCTTGTGGCTTTGGGTGGGTGAGAATCATGTGGATCCTATGAATGAGAGGCAGGGTCCCAGGACAGATGGAACCTGAACTGGGGATGGCTGCAGTTACCCCAAGGGAAGCTGGCTTCTGAGCATGAGGGAAAGAAGGCATGGGAGCTGTAGCTAAGGTCTCCATGCCTAATTTGGCAGACAAAAAATAAACCAAACACTTTCAAAGAATCATGTGAGTAACAAGGAAAGAACACAGGGATTGAGATCACTCTGTGGGAATTCTTCCAAGGGACTTTGGTTAATCTGATCATATTGGTGATCAATATGAAGAAGTATAACCAGGCCCTTCTTAGAAAGCAGGTTAATAAAAGTGAATAATTTTTTGAAATTATAGTTATTTTAGTTGCACAATTACTCATGAATATATAGCATCATTATACAAAGAAAAAGAGAGGGAGGGAGAAAAGAAAAGAAAAAAAGAAAAGGAAGGAAGGAAGCAGCAAAGGAAAGAATGAAGAAATAAAGGGAGATAGAGCAGGAAAGAGAGAAAGGAAAAAAGGAAGAAAATGAATCAGGTTCACAATCTTAGTTGCCTCCTTGGGTTTAAGTACTGCTCTTAGATTGGTGTCTGTAGTTACCTTTCCCTTCTGTCTGTCTCTTTCTCTTTCACCTATGTGCTCTCTTCTATCCTACCAGAGAGAAATATTTTGTATGGTATTTTGCATAACAGGCTTTATTTATACGGATTTTATGTATAGCTTAAAAAAACCACTTTATAATATGTATCAGAAAACTTTCCACATCTTGATTTACCTTATCCATTTTAACTGTTAAATAGTCATAATAATCCTAATTGGCAATGATTCACGGCTTCATAGCTTCCAGACACTGTTCTAAGTGCTTCATTATTAGTTTGTTGAACTCTTGTAGCAACCATTCCATGAATGAGAAAACTCAGTCACAGAGTATTTAAGTAAGCTGCCCAAGGTCAAAATTGTCCAAAATTCCCAGCCAGTCTACCTCTAGAACCTGTGAGCAGAAACCCTACACTATAATGTACTAGATTCCATGGTAGGAATTTGCCTAAATTAATACAGTAATTCACTACTGATATACATTTAACCTTTTCATGATCTGAGACTACAGCAGCTGTGAAGAAGTTACTGCAACTTAAATATTTAGTGGACATTGGGATACGATGTGCCAGTTTCCACAGATAATTAATTCTTTTCATAAAACCAAATGTAATGAATGTTCGTTTACTTAGCTTTCAGAAAAATCATGACTTTTCCTCATAAAGTCTGGTAATTAACTATATGACAAACTCTCTCTAATTAAGGGATAAATTGCTGGCATAAAAATAAAGAATGCTTGCATGCTATAATTACTCTGTAGCTTACAGTTTATCAAACATGTACTTTGAACAGGAGGTTATATAAGTATATAACTTCTAAAAGAAACCCTTTGCCTTCTCCACACAACACTGACAACGAGAAAATGATAGCTTGCATAATCATGCTAAAACTACCGGCTAACAAACATTCACACCAAGCTCTCTTTCTTTCCTCAGGGGACCAATTTTAAGGATCTAAGGTCATTCTTCAACTACCAATTATTAAAATCAAACCATCGGAAATAATTTTGCATTCGCTTCTTTCCCATTGTGAACTATGATGAAAAGCAATGTATTTACTCCAAATACTCCTTATTCCAAAGGGAACAGATGCTACTGTGGGCGTCTCTTAAGTGACAGCCTTCCTCCCTTTCTTGCTGATGAGCACGAATACATGTCCTCAGCAGCAGAGCTCCAAAGGGGAGCCTGAGATGAATTCCTAGTACCTCCACTTATGATCTTCCCGTGGTCTGTGAGTGCAGGAGCAGACCACACATAGTGCAGATGGCATCCTGCTGCCTGGGGACAAGAAGGAAGAGAGCAGAGAGCAAAGTCGGAGCTCAGCAGGGTGTGAGCCAATGAACTCTGAGGATAAAGGGGAGAACTGATTCAGGTTCAAATCATCTTTATACCCTAACTACCAGAGTGAAAACAAAGCATATGAATTTGTCATAAACAAAAAAATTAATGAAAGAAATAAGTTAATAAACACTGATCTCTTGCAATCTATGGATTCTCAATAGAATATTTTTTGCCTTTGCCATTCAATAGTTTAAAACTCACTGTAAATAAAAATAAATTTGCATCAATTCAGCAACAGGAATTTTTAATTATTTAACATATAGAATGATGCAAAGGTATATAAAAATATTTGACAATGTTAGGCTACCAAAGAATGCTTATGCAAATAAATATGTTAAAAAGCAGAAGACTGGGATTATTGTTCAAGTTAATTTCAGAGGTATATCAAATGAAGACTGTTCCCCTGACCACTTCCTTGAATATGTTCAAGATCTATTCCTAAATTATGTTGCTTTCTACCTTTATTTTTATTAAACAAGATTTAATTTTGTGCATATTCAGGTTTTCAAAGCATATTTTATCATAGAAGCATGTATCTTGAAATATCACATTGTATAATTTTTCTTGCCTGCTCATCAATGATGTGGACTTTCGCAAAAACCTTAGTCACTTGGCAGGTCAGTTTTCTTAACTGTACAATGGGGAAATTTATTGTATGTAATAGGGCATCAGCTAAACACTGTAGAAAAGAGAAAAAATTATTCAGTGATTCAGAGAGGAAAGGAGTTTCTTTCTCAGAACCATTTAGGCTGTGTTATGTAGACTGATCTGTGAGCTCACCCAGAAATGGATCAGTTATTTTAAAACCACAAAGATTACTCCAGTCTTTACCTTTCCCCTGGCAAAAAGTTGTAGAGAATGTCCAGGACAAGAATCTTCAAAATGATGAACCAGAGATTGCACTTACTCCTTCTGCTTACATTCCATTGCTCTAAACTTAGGTGCATGGTCACATCCAACTGTAATGGAAGCTGGGAAATATAGACTATAGCTGGCAGTCATAGGTGTGGCTAAAATTGGATTAGGGAATGCAGTTACTAAAAGGAAAAAGGGGAGAAGGGATACTGGTGGAATATTAGCAGTCTTTGCCACTAAAATGATATCAAGCTTAAAAACATTGTTGCAAGGAATGAAATTGCATTTATAGAGCACAGAAATATTTTTGTGGAATTTACGTCAGCAATCAGCATAGTACTTGACACATGCAGATGATCACTAAATGGTAGCCATTATTATTATTGTTGTTATTACAATGATCATCACCTAGTACCTTTATCCTCACCAGAATGCTTGCATTCCCTCCACAGTATGATGAATACGTGATTATTTAGCTATTCTCCAATCCTTATAATAAAAGAAAACTTCATTGCCCTTAAGTCAGCCATTCCATTTTTAGGAAGTTTTTTCTTCTTTCCAGACATGACTTACTGTCTTACACTTTCTTTTCTCTCCCCCTCACTGTGTTCTCTCAGACCATGAGGAATAAATCACATCCCTTTGCCATACAATAGGTCCTTAGATAGTAAAGGGAAGCTATTGTTTCTTCCATAAATTTCCTTTTCCTTTAGTCATTTTTTGTTCCTTCAATAGTATCTCACAATCCATGACTTTGAGTCCATTCACCGTCCTGGACACATTCATTCGGTCACTTAACAAATGTTTATTCAGTGCTGACTGTTCTATTTTATCAATGTCTACCTTAAAACTATTGCCAAGCAGTCAACAGGTTTCCAAGCCAGTCTGAGCAGAGCAAAACATCAATCCTCTCGTTCAGGATGTCATTTTCCCTAGGAGGGACTTAGGATCATATTAACTCCTGGCAGCCGTCGCATGCTGCCGATGCGTGCTGAGTGGCAGACTGCTATACCCTCTGAGGCTTTTTCATTTGTGTAGTTCACCTAGACGCACCTTAGCCAATTGAACTTTTTAAAATCCAAAAACAAAACACCTCCTTTATTTCTAGTTAACTGTTAACTGCATCTTATTGTAATCTCTCAAGAGCTTTTATTCTTTCATCCAGTGTATTAATTAACCCTCACTGATCTTTAGATCATACCATCTAAAACCCTGATTAACATGTAACTGAACTGTTCATCTAAACATTGATCTAAATGTGGACACGGATGGGGCTGAGGAGAAGCCATGAATAATACTCTGAACAATCATTTAACCAATTACAAATGTACATAACTGCATCATCATTTAATTAATATTACCCTACTGTCAAAAGTCTCCAGAAGAGCTTTTATTAAAGACCTCGCTTCCATGTTCACTGCCATGCCCGGTGAGGCCTTGACCTGCCGTTCAAAGTGCTCTCTGTCTGGCTCCATCCAGCCCAACCTGACCCCCAGTGCCTCAGTGATTAGAACATGGCTGGTGTTTTCCTGCTGCCAGACCCTTATACACAGAGATTCAATAAAATTTATTCAGCCCTGATAATGTGGCAGGCATTATACTAAGTAGTTTCTCATATAAATGGAGCATGATAAAATGGAATCTATTTCATGAAAAAAAGTGCCTATATTCTCAAATAAAATTATCCGATTATTTTTCTTATGTGTGACATGATTGCACAGTGTTCCTTATCTTGAATCTATGGAAAAGGACAGAACATATTCCATGTACAGGTATTCAGCTTTTAGCATGAGGGATTCAAAGAAGCATTTTCAATGTGATAAGCATTTTTCAAAGATGATGTTTTCAGTGACTAAGTTCTTGCTAAACACCACATGAGACTCTGAGCTTGTTTCAGTAAATCAAAAACGACTCCGCAGGAACTCCCAGGAGTGATTATTCACTTGCTCTAGATAACAATCACATTTTAAAATTTAACTTATGAATCACCTGTACAGATGTTACCTTTTCCAGAGGACTTTCTACTCGAGGGATACTGATCATTGGCATTTGTGCCAGATCATCCATGTGTATGTGCTCATTTTCCGGTTGTCTTCCTTTGAAATTATTTACCACACACACAACCTAAAATTTCAGGAGAAAAATACAGTTAAAGCAAAGCCATGTTCCCCACAATGATGACTCTTTTGAGTAGCTTAATACGTCTAATCATTAAGTATTAAAATTTCTTCAGTATTACATGTACGTAACTTTACATCCAAATTGAGCTTGTATACATTTTGATAGTCATTCTAGTGCAAATGTGCTCAGCTCAAGAAAATGCATCAGTTTGTATGTAGCTCAGTTAATAATGACAATTTTATTATTCCAAAATTTTCATTTAATTAGGTTACAGACAATGCTCAAATCAATCCAAAAATAACATCATAACCTTACATAAATTCATAGCAAGCTAACCTTTCCCTAATGTGGCTAACCTACAATTTAATTTAAATGCTAATTATTTCTCATTGCTTCAAAAATCATTACATTCATCATAAGCCTTCTACAATTGGCACTTTCAAATTTAGTAGCATCCCTTTAATTAACCTAGTCTCTTGTCTATTATTGTAGCCCATAAACCCTTGGCCTTTCAACAACAGCTTACTGGGCTACTACTGAAATAGTAGACCTTTTACATAAAGGAAATTGACTCTTGTTTTAATTGATTATATCCCAGATATGACGGAATTTGAACTAAACCAAAGGTTTTCATATGCTAATGTGCATAAAAATAAAGTTCTGACACTGTTAAAAATGCACATTCCTAGACCCTCCCCTAGAGATTCTGATTTTGTAGATGAAAGATTGGGCCCAGGGGCAGCCACTTTTAAAATGCATTCCAGAAGCTTCTGACGCATGTGGATCATACTGCAAGAAATAATGAATTAAAACAACATAGGAAAATTACTTATTATTCACTTATATTAACTAGCGAGTAAGATATTCTTAAATATAAGTTTTATATTCTATTATCAAACCAAAATATATAGCTTACTTGCAGTTGTAGCCTAACATTCATTTTTTAAAAAATAAATGCTTAATATATAATTCTACATTTACATTGTATATTTTCACAAACGCTACATTGGAAAGCCTTTTCTTTGGTAGGGCTCATTATGGAATATTTTCAAAGGCCAATTAGATCTTGGTTATTCTCCTGTTTTTAAATAAAATTTACACATCTCCGAGATAACAACACACAGTATGAGACTTTATCACGGAAAAGTATTTCCTTGAAAATTGTTATAAACTTATTCTCCTTCCACTTCCCTGAATAATTACAGATCAAAGCATAGATCAAAAGCCTGATAATTTGATACCTCAGCTTTTTTACTGCCATCAATATCTTTAAAGTGAGGGATGGTCATGGTTTGGACATGATGCTCCTTACAAAAGATTAATAGATCGTGATTACTCTAGAGCAAGGGTTAGCAAATTTAGTCTGTAAAGGGCGGATAGTAAATATTTGCACAGCAACTACTCAACTCTGCTGTCTTGATGTGAAAACAGCCATAGACAACTCATAAATGAATGGGTATGTAAATGTTCCAATATAATATTTTTTGCATAATCAGGCAGCGGGCCAAATTTCATTTAGAGGCTGCAGTTTGCCAACTGACCACTCCCTAGTATACAAAGGATATAATCAAGAATTTTGGCCAAAAACAAAACAAGCAAGTAGTTTCACACCCAATTCATAAAGTATACATAAACACACACATTTTCTTTTTCTTTAATATTATAATAATAGGAAATTGAGCAGGCGTTAAAAAAATGGCTATAAATTCTTCTGAAGTTGAATTTGTTGAAATTTGTTGAAATGAAGTAACTATCTATATTGACATGGAAATCATGAGATGAAGAAAAGTTCATCTAGAGTTAATATGGGCTTCTGAAATTAGTGTAATTGCTTTTTATATTCCTTAGGTTTGGAAAACTTTGAAAGGTTATATCAGTTATCTCTTTGCTTTGGTTGAGGGTCAGGACAATACCACTGAAGCTGAGAATTCTTATGTGAAATATTTAAACACCTACTACACAGTAGATAGTCATTAAGTGGTATCTATTAGCATAATGATTATTCTTCATTATTATTATTATTTAAATTGAAAGGAAGGAAATTACCAAATCTTCCTTAGAATCACATTCAAATATGTAATGTCTTGTCTGCTAACATTCACAAGTATGGAATTGATTTGCTATAGGAAAATGTTCATAGGTAGCAACAGTAGATGCGGTTTTTCATTCTGGGTCTGTATGTTCTGGGACAGTCCTCTGGGTCTGTTTTCTCAATTTGAAAGTGAAGAGGTTGCAATAGATTATCAAGTTAGCTCCATTTCTTTGGTCATCAAAGTTATGAAAAATTCAGCAAATGTTCAGAATGAAACCCAAGATCTGCCCATCTCCTGACCCCATTCCAAAACTTGATCTTTTTCTGGACCTTCCCAAGGAAAAGCAACACCCCCCCAAGTCCCCACTCCCTTAATGCAGCTGCACAAGGGAAAACTTGGATTTACCCATTATACCTCCTATACTCATCCAATCGGTCAATTTGGTCCATTTTCTTTCCTAAATATTCCGATTTCTTATATCTGCTTGTTTTATCTCTACTACCAACTCCAAAGACTAAGCAATCGCCATCACTCGCCTGGATCCCTGCCTAGTTTTCTCACGTCTCCCTGAATCCAGGCTGGGTTCCCTCCAGCCCATGACTACAACGATGTGACGATGATCTTTCCAAAATGTAAACAGGTTCCGGTCATCCTCCTTCAAACCATTTTGGAGCTTGGCTTCCCATTTCTCTTAAAATGTAAACTCTGCCCCAAATTATAACCTTTGTAGTCGTCCTTTTCTCTGTTTTCCAGAAACCTTCTGTTCCCTCTCACTTCCTTTGTGCGGGACACTCATCTCCACTGTCCATGGATCTATGGATCTGTATCTTGTTTATCTGTGGTATCTTATCTCAGGACCACTCCTCGCAAGGCTCCCCTAACCTCCGGCTGCTTTTGTGTGTGTGTTTGCTCACATGGACATGGACCTGTGATTCTATTCATCCAAGCACCTATCACCATATGAAAGGGTACATGCATTAGCATAACACTTTGGTTGATTTGAGTCTCTTCCAAGGTTGTAAGCTTCATGAAAGCAGACACTGTCTCCTTTTTGCTCACTATTGTATTCCTAGTGAATGAATAGATTAATGAATGAGCATACATCTAAGCCAAAAATTCTCAAATTTTCTGATGTTTGTATATAATTTAAAGTGGCACTCCTTTGAAACATTCTATTTTTACATGAGTGGTTTTCATGTATCTAATTCCACCTTCTACAAAAAAATAATACTAATAAGTCACCATTACATATGTATCTTTTTTTTCTGTAGTGATAATAAATAATCTGATCCCTATGTGATAATTTTCCCTCTTTCCTGTGGTAAATAAGATATCTGAGTGGCATGGGGTTAAGTGCATGGGCTTTGGGGTCAAACAGGTCTGAGTTTTAATCTTGGGGTCTCTTATGTACTAACTTTGTGAGCCTTGGCAAGCTACTTAATATAACTACACCTGTTCCTTTTATCTGCAGAATGAGGACAATAATAACTACATCTCAGTGGGCTGTTGTGAGGATTGACTGAATGTAGCAAAGAGTAACATATAACTCATATTGTTACCATGACAAGCCCTTGTTGTGGGCTCAGGAAATGAACTATTCCACCTGACACTGTAATATACATCTTTTGTGGAAATAGACTGAGACATAGATTTGTATAAAATAATATTAATCAATCTACAACTACTGTTCAACTAGTATTTGTGTTGTGTTTTCCTAAGCATGATGATTCTGTTCATTAAAGGAAAGGCACATGGGATAAGAGAAATTCCTTGTAGGACTACAACAGGACAGATTTCAAGGGCAGTGGAAATACAGGAAAAAAAATGGAAGAACCAGGTAGTCAGGAACACTTCCTGGGGAAGTTGGGACTTCCTGAGAAAAATCTCAAGTGCATAAAGGATTTGAATATTCATCAAGATGCAGGGCCTTCTCTGTACCACACACTGGTTGCACTATTTCATACGTAGTTTCATTTAACCCTCAAGAGCTCTGGGAATTAAATAAAACAGTTCCTCATTCATTCATCAACTGCTTCCTGAGAACTTCATATGCGCCAGACCCTGTACTGGGTACTGGGAATACACAGTGAAGAAAACAAATGCCTTCTCTCCATGAGCAGCTTACATTCTAGTGGGTTTGACAGAAAAAAATTATATGTGGTATATTAAAAGCTGAAACATGCTATGGGGGTAAGTGAATAGAGAAAGAGGAAAGGCGTCCTCAGGGAGAGGTAGCCATTTTAAATAATCAGGGAAGCCCTCACTGTTTTAGGAATAATGAGAGCTAACTGACCTGTTCAGGGTCACACATCCAGCATGTGGCAAAGGTAGGATTCAAGTTCAGGTTGCCTGACTCCCAGACCCCAGTTTTGCTCTCTAAAATATACATAGGAATGGCTTTGAAATACAGGATTTCACTGTAAGGAGGGAAAAATAGACGAGGCTAGGAAGGGTATAGCCAGATTACAGAGGATCCCAGACGTCCACTGGAAGTATCTGGATTTAATACAGAAGGAAAGAGGTTTGTTTTGCTTTTTGTTTTGTTATTAGCAATTAATTATATTATAATGTGTAAAAAGCGGAATGGGGGTATTTGGAGAAGAGGCTCAAGTGAGGAGGCAGCCAGGAACCTATAGATACAATAGCGGTAAGAAGCGCGGATCTCCCAGACCAAGAGGTTATGGTCAAAGTGGTGAAGAAATACACCATGGAAGAGATGCTTCTGTAGTGGAAATGAGCTGCGACTAGGGGAAATCACAGGATGTGGGGGACAAATGAGAATGAGTCGAAGGCAGACGCTAGACATTGGCTCTGGGTGACGGAGCTGTGGATGCCAGTATCCCAGGCACAGAGGCTTGGAGTACGTTCGTGTTCTTTTTATTCTGGGATCATTTTAGAGTTCTGCACACACTGTGAGATAATTGGAAGCACCCCAGGATACTGCAAGCCAGAGCTGTAGTCACTGCTCAAAATAAATGTCCTACTTAGCTGCCTCAGTGAGAGACCCGGGAATCATCATAGATTGCTCCCTCTTCCTCGCCTCCATCAGTTCCAGTGTTCCGTCGAGCTGCCAACCATTCCACCTCCTAAACACCTCCATGATACCCCCCTTCTGTTTGTGCCCACTGAGCTTTGCGCCAGCTGGTGCCATCTTATTTCCCTGGTTCTGCATATGTTGTCTTCTGTATCCTCACCTGTTTTACTTTCCAGCAAACATATTTTTCAATGCACAAATTGTATCATAGAATAAAAGGGACTGAAAGGAAATAATTATCATTTACAAGACTTATTTCAGTCATTCGTGTGGCCATTGACTGAACATATACTATTTCATTTAACCTTTATAAATCCTTATGGTCTTTAAGGAGGGTGTTACTGACATTATTTAAAAAGGAAGAACCTGAAGCTAAGAAGGTTAAGTAAATTGCTTAATGGAACAAACTGAGTGTATAAAGAAGCTGAGATTTAACCAGTTTCAACTCACTTGAACCCTGACAGTTGCCCCAAATCACCAGATTATTCTGGATGACTATATCCAGAATATTCCTCCAGTGTGGCTTTCCACTCCCTCCTCCTCTTGTCACTCACGCTGGATGGCTGGTATCATTCCAGAATGCCATGCTCTCTCACACGCACCTGCTGTGTCCCTGGCCTGGAATATACTAAGGTCTCTATAAACTCTTATTTTATGAAAAATTTCATATTGTCTCTGGGCACTGTGCTTTTTGCCCCTCATCTCTTTCACCCTAGCCTAGACCTATCTGTTTTACAAACTTTTCAAATTTATGTAGCCCCTTTCCTTTCAGAATGGCCCCTAATCCCAACAGAGTTGATCTCTTGAGTATACAAACTTTATTATTCACATATATTTGTATTCGTATTCCTATATCTATCATTACATGCAACACTTTTATAAAACTCTCTGTGTCTATCTTGTCCCACCTGACTCCTATCTATTTAAGTACATGGCTGTCTCTCTTCACTTACTCCCAACACGAAGCACATGCCTGGATTATAGTAGGGGCTCAGTGAATGTTTCTTTTATGAAGGGAGAGAGGGAGCGAACGTTTAAGGAAATAATCTATTATTGTCTGATCCCTGAGCCAGATGAACATTCTCACAGGAGACAGGTCACATTTCCCTGAGCCTCCTCGCATCCCCACTTCTTAGCTCAGCGCTGGTGCCTACAGGCGCTCACTCACACCCACGAATGGCCATGAATGAAAGCACAAATTCTTGCTGAGTTACTATGTAGTTAAAGCATTCTTTTCACATGACCTTTTCATAAGGTCGTTTTCCTGGGTGTGTGGCTATGCTTGAAGGGGCGCGATGGAGTGTTTGAGTACGTGCAGTGGGAGGGTCTTGAGCCAAAGGGGATCCACAGGCCAACTCTTCACTCACCACAGATGGGGGTGTGAGTGAGGACACGCTAGGCTTCTGGGTTTGGTCTGGCGAGGCATCAAAATGTTCAACGGAAGTAAAGGGAAGGTGGCAATGGCCACAGAAGGTAGGCAGGAAGGCTGATGAGATGCCAGTGAAGATGTTCTGGGCCTGCGGAGCTGACACACAGTTACATCTGACACTAGTGTCTTCAAATTTTCATGTTTGGAATGCTCTTTGTCTTGCCTATGATTATTTTCTTAGGGTGTATGTAAGGTGCTTGTTTTATTTTATTTTTGCCATTTCAACCTATTCCACCTGTGGCAAGAAAACCAGGAAGAGTTTCTGGCCCAAGCCTGGGCCCCAGTTTTCATGAGGCTGTAAGATAGCTCTGGGAGACAGAGACGGGCGAGCCTGCCTCTCCCGTGATCTCTTCTCTGGACCTTGTGAATCAGGGCGAGTGACACCAGGAAGAAAAGCAGCACAGAGCACAGAGCAGAGATGAGGGCATTGGCCACTGCTTTACCACACGGGTTCTAGAGAAAATAACCTGGTTACTGTTTCTGGCACATGAATTGTACTCAGATCTTTGTTAGCTGGGAAGGTTCATATAAGTTTTTGCTTACAGGTTATGAGCTAGGGAAAGGAAGCTGAGGGAGGGAAGTTAAGTATGAGAAGCAATTTAAATGTGATCAAGATGGAAATAAAGGGCTTCTTATGTGTTAGTACAAAAATATTCTGGTTTATAGTCTATACATCTTCCTTCTGGGTAAAATGTTACACATCTATACTTATAACTGACTGATTAATTCTAAAGCCGGACTGATATATATTTTCCAATAACCCAAACCTATAGGAATATTCCAAGGAGATTTTATAACAGGAGTAGATATGGCACACTTACTTCATTAGAAGTTACCACATGTGCTCTTTACTACTTGGCAAAATCTGATTTGAGATTGTACTGTCTTCTAAACTATCCATAGATTTTCAGTTACTGAAGGGGACCGGTCCATCTCACAGGTGAGGTTTACCTGTTAGTAAGCACTGTGACATGGGGGCTCCTGGGGAGGACTAGGCTGAAGTGCTGGCGTACTTTGGGGTGCCTTAGATACTGCAGCATGCAAAGTGCCCTGAGGAAATTTAAACAACATCCAGGTAACTGAGGGTTAAAAACTATCCACGGAGACTATTTTAGCCCTCTCCCATTTTATCTGAAAAGTATTCTGTTCACCCTGAAGAGTAGAATTTACGCTTTTTTCATCCACAACCTGCCTTTAGGCAGAACAACTGAGGGAGGAGGAAGAAATGAATGACAAAATATATAGTATCATTTAATAAACCACATCACTTAGTGATCCACACTTGTATTTTCTTACAGGTGGTTATAAAAGTGAAGTAAAAACACAGCGCTATCCAAATAAATTTGTACTTACCAGAAATACTGCTATAGATATTCCAACCAGAAAGCCTGCTATCACATCTGACCAGTGATTTCGATATTCTGCTACTCTGTTGAGTCCAGTAAGAAAGGCCAAACACATTAATCCCAAACACAGAACGGGCTTAGCAAGTCTCGTTCCTTTGGCTTTGATTGTGTTGGTAATGTACATCTGAAACATTAAAGGAAAAAATAGACTTTTCATGAATGTGTGCCTTATACATGTGTATATACACATATATATTTAGATACATATAGGCCTGTATGGTTCAAATAATTAACTATAGTTTATGAATGCTTTGAAAGAAGTTCCTTAGAAGTAAACTTAAAGAGTAGTGATTATTTAACTTTACTTACCTGATATTTACTCATGGCCAATTCTTATGTAACATTAGAAACATTAAGATACACTGAGCATGGACTGTCCAAGTGCTTTTTTTCTTTAACTTTTTAATGTGCCTATTCTGCTTTATTTGAATTTGCATTTTGGATCACTACTATAAGAAGGGGAGAATGGATGAAAGAGTGTTTTTACTGTGTACATTTTTGTACGCCATGCTGAAAGAATGTGTATTTGACAAATCAGAACTTGTGAATATAGCTTTAAGAAATAAAATAGATTTTCACTAAATAGATTTTCACTAAATAGATAGTACCTTGAAGATGTAATTTAAGGTTCAACACAATGCCAAGGTTTGCTTTTATGTCGTTATTGAAATTGCAAAATCAATTTAACTAAATTTTACCAGCCAGAATTAAGGCAACAAAAAACCTTAATTACAATGGGAAAATATCAGGTTAAATGAAATAATGAATAGATATCTACATTTTTGGTGTGTTCACCTCTGCCAACGAGGTACATATAGTGTCAATTGATTGCACTAAATGAAATGTCTTCAAGTTGTAAGCCACTATGCTCAAGAATAGCAATCTGCTTCATTCTATAGCTTAGTTGCTTATAATTTACACTTTGTGTTACTAATAAGAAAATCTGTTGATGGTAAGGGGAATGTGTCAGTTATTATTTCAAGTCATCAGTAATTATGAAACAGTTGGCTTTGACAGTACAGTGTTTTTAAGGCACTGATGTCAGTAAGTATCTAATCCTGATGACATACGCAGAACAATACTTAGAAATGAATTTAACCACTTGCATTGTACTGAGTAAAAAATATATTTGCCTAAGAGATCAAACCAAAATTAGTGTGTGAGGTTTCAGTTCATAGAAGCCATTTTAGAATGCTATGAAATTCAGTAATTATCTTCTTTTTTTTTTCTGGGCAAAGTTCTCAGCCCCGTTAGCTTCCAAAAGAGGCTCTATGAATATTTAAACAGCCCATGCAACACAGCCTTCTATCTATCCAAGTTCTGGCCCTTTGTCATCTATCCCAGGTCCCAGTACTCCAGGAGAATAAAGAGAAGCTGGATCGTCTCATCTTGGACATGTGGCCTTCAGTGCTAAGTACATTCCAGACCTGTGCTTGGAAGAAATGAAAAATTTCAGTCACGGCGGGTATGTGCACGAGAAGGAACAGGGAGAGATGAGAAAGCATTTTGCTTTTGCCATTCTGAAAGAGTACATTCAAGAGCTTTGCCCACAGGAATATGAGGCCAAGGATATCACCGCACCTCTGATTCCCAGCGAGGCATCGGAGAGAGTAATTCCTTATTTGATTACTGTGTATGAACAGAGAATAAAATCTAGGGGTGTTGGTGAGATTTTCTTGAACACGACTCTAAGGCTGATGAATGATCCCTTTCCTTTGCATTTCTTCGCGTCTGTCAGACCTCTAAAGACATTCTATCCTTATGAAGACCAAAAAAAGGTTGAATGATAATTGAATAGTATCAGTAGTGCTAATATTCATTACAGCTTTGACTTAATGAGTGAGCGCTCTTCAAGGCAGGATTCTAAGCATTTTACAATAATTATCTTGTTAAGTCCTCAAAATAACCATGTAAGTTAGATATCCTCATTACCTTCACTTTACAGGTGAAAAAACTGAAGCAAGATAAAGCTTATTATGAAGAATACACAATTTGACTATTGGGGGTGGCACTGTTGAGAAAGGAGAGATGTAAATGGGAAGTGGGGGGAAAGCACCTCGGTACCTCTTTTTACTTCTTTATTCTTTCTAGAAATCTTGTCTAGAAGAAATGGCCAAGGAACATAGCCGGAGTATCAGAGAATGCAAAATAGTTGACTTTAAAGATAGAAGGCCATTGCAGTCGCATAGGAAGGAGGCTACATCATATACTATGAGGGAGAAGTAGGGAGCATTGTTAAGTGTGGTCTGTGTGGAAAAATCTGCAGAATCAATGTGGCTTTGAGAAATATCTGCCACGCCCCTCATCCCCAGCGGCCCTCTCAGAGGCCGTCCAGCCCTTACTGGTCCGTCTTCAGTGGCCAATAGCAATATGTGAGCTGGGCTAAGGCCCTCTGAAGTTTCTCTTGAATGTTGAGTTCATTACTGCATTTCTCTAATGACTCAAGTGTTGTTTACGGGGAGTGCAAGGACACAGTCTGGCCACTGTGCATATTCATAGAAAAGCTTCTATGTTGGGAGTAGCCCAGGATTTGGTTCTTCTTGCATCAGATCTTCACATAACGTCCAGACCCAGAAGGGAAGAAAATTGAATTTTAAAAGTTACGGGAAAAAGGTGACATTTATTCAAATGCACTCAACTTTAAGGTGATCATAGCAGTGCTTTATAATGCACAGATTTGTCTATAACACAAGTCGACATGGATGTCACAGAAGAAAAATTAGGAAGTTTTCACTTATACTAAGCAACTTTCTGACACTTCATGAATAGAAGTGCCTCTTTACCAGTCTAATTGTGCTAACCTTACAGAAAGTCTATTATTCCTAATTTGCAAAAGAGGAAATTATGGCATAAGAATCTATTAAGCAAGTTGGTTACAGGACAAGGATTGATTATTTATGCTCTCTTGATTTTTAATTCATTTATGAAACCATGGAGGTTAACTCGATGTCAAATGTAGCTATAATAAAACACAAACATAAGGGTGCATGATTTGAGCTAGATGGTATTCAGTCAGTCCTGAAGGGTCAGTGGCTGCCAACTACCTTATAGGCCCCCCATTGAACTATTATTAGCAGTCCTTATCCCTCCATTCCATGAATATCTATTAGCACAAAGATGCAGAAATCCAAAGCTGATCATTTGCTCCTTGCCAACAGCCTGGTGCATATTTTTCTATACTTTTCTCCTTGCTTATATAAATACATACAATAATTGACACACATATAAAGGGGTTTGTTTAGTTGTTTGCTTTTATGAAAATGTAATCAGAATGCCCATATTATCAGTAATGTGAGCTGACTCACTTGTGATAGTAACTATCCAACTGTTGGGTAAATTGAGAAAGCATTGCACAATTTTGAAACAATACTATTACCTAAATACAAATTAGAACACACAAATGTTTGTGTGTGTCAAGCACTTACCATACACCTCAAACTGTTTCTTCAAAGAGGAGTCATCTAGGTTTGGATCCAGAAGGATGAGTATGAAAGTTCCCACCAAAGAGAAAGTGGTGGGGAAAGGTGTCCTAGACCCAAGGGATGGATTCACCCTGCTATGTGTTCTCTGAGCACCTTATTTGTTCTCTCAGACCACTTACCACAATGTATGAGTTTTTTTTCTTTGTTTGTTTTTTCCATGAGAAATACTTTATTTATTTTTATTTTGGTATCATTAATGTATAATTACATGAGCAATTAGACACCCCCTATTCTCAAGTCCCTACTACTTACCCCATTACAGTCACTGTCCATCAACATAGTAAGATGTTATAGAATCATTACTTGTCTTCTCTATAAGTACTGCCTTCCCCGTATCCCCGCAACATTATGTGTGCTAATCGTAGTGCCCCTTTTACCCCCTTATCCCTCCCTTCCTCCCCAGCCTCCCCAGTCCCTTTCCCTTTGGTAACTGTTAGTCCATTCTTGGGTTCTGTGAGTCTGCTGCTGTTTTGTTCCTTCACTTTTTTCTTTGTTCTTATACTCCACAGATGAGTGAAATCATTCGATACTTGTCTTTTTCGGCTTGGCTTATTTCACTGAGCATAATACCCTCTAGCTCCATCCATGTCGTTGCAAATGGTAGGATTTGTTTTCTTCTTATGGCTGAATAATATTCCATTGTGTATATGTACCACCTCTTCTTTATCCATTCATCTACTGATGGACACTTAGGTTGCTTCCATTTCTTGGCTATTGTAACATAGGGGTGCATATGACTTTTTCAAACTGGGCTGCTGCATTCTTAGGGTAAATTCCTAGGAGTGGAATTCCTGGGTCAAATGGTATTTCTATTTTGAGTTTTTTGAGGAACCTCCATACTGCTTTCCACAATGGTTGAACTAGTTTACATTCCCACCAGCAGTGTAGGAGGGTTCCCCTTTCTCTACATCCTTGCCAACATTTGTTGTTGTTTGTCTTTTGGATGTTGGCCATCCTAACTGGTGTGAGGCGATATCTCATGTGGTTTTAATTTGCATTTCTCTGATGATTAGGGATGTGTAGCATCTTTTCATGTGCCTGTTGGCCATCTGAATTTCTTCTTTGGAGAATTATCTGTTCAGATCCTCTACCCATTTTTTAATTGGATTATTTGCTCTTTGTTTGTTGAGGTGCATTGAGCTCTTTATATATTTTGGATGTCAACCCCTTATTGGATATGACATTTATGAATATATTCTCCCGTACTGCAAGATGTCTTTTTGTTCAACTGATGGTGTCCTTTGCTGTACAGAAGCTTTTTAGTTTGATATAGTCCCACTTGTTCATTTTTGGTTTTGTTTCCCTTGCCCAGGGAGATATGTTCATGAAGAAGTTGCTCATGTTTATGTCCAAGAGATTTTTGCCTATGTTTTCTTCTAAGAGTTTTATGGTTTCATGACTTACATTCAGGTCTTTGATCTATTTCGAGTTTACTTTTGTGTATGGAGTTAGACAATAATCCAGTTTCATTCTCTTACATGTAGCTGTCCAGTTTTGCCAACACCAGCTATTTAAAAGGCTGTCATGTCCCCATTGTATGTCCATGGTTCCTTTATTGTATATTAGTTGATCATATATGCTTTGGTTAATATCAGGACTCTTTATTCTGTTCCACTGGTCTATGGGTCTGTTCTTGGGCCAGTACCAAATTGTCTTGATTACTATGGCTTTGTAGTAGAGCTTGAAGTTGGGAAGCAAGATCCCCCCAGCTTTATTCTTCATTCTCAGGATTGCTTTGGCTATTCAGAGTCTTTTGTGGTTCCATATGAATTTTAGGACTATTTGTTCCATTTCATTGAAGAATGCTGTCGGTATTTTGATAGGGATTGCAATGAATCTGTAGATAGCTTTAGGCAGAATGGCCATTTTGACAAAATTAATTCTTCCTAGCCAAGACCATGGGATGAATTTCCATTTATTAGTGTCCTCTTTAATTTCTCTTAAGAGTGTCTTGTAGTTTTCAGGGTATAGGTCTTTTACTTCCTTGGTTAGGTTTATTCCTAGGTATTTTATTCTTTTTGATGCAGTTGTGAATTGAATTGTTTTCCTGATTTCTGTTTCTGCTAGTTGATCGTTAGTATATAGGAATGCTATAGATTTCTGTGTATTAATTTTGTATCCTTCAGCTTTGCTGAATTCAGATATTAGTTCTAGTAGTTTTGCAGTGGATTCTTTAGGGTATGGTTTTATTAATTTTAGTTGTTTCCTTGATGAGAGTGAGAACATAGAAGCCACTTCTGGGTTCTGCATTGTAAACCCTGTGCTTAATTAGCACTTTGCCTGGCATAGAATAAGCGCTCTGTAAAGACTTACTCAGTTTACTTAACAAAATAATGGATAAATAAAAAATGCAAAGGGACAGGGGAGAAAGTACAGAGTATTTCCTTCATAGCATTTGTTACTATCTAAAATTGTGTTCTCCAGATTCTTCAGCCATGTGGACATTCTAGTGCTTTTGACATACTCTAGCCCTTCACTAGAATACTCCATTAGAATGGAACCTCTGTGCATTCACTTGAAATGTTCTACCTGAAATGCACAGGTCATCTTTTACATAGTAGGCATTCAAAATTATTGTATGGATGGACACATGAGTGGCATGCTTGGCAAAAAGTGAAATTTTGAACTAACTCTTTTACTGTCTGAAAGTACATACCATGATCTGAAATTGTCTTGCATATATATTTGTTTATTTGTGATTGCCTTTCTCCTCCGTGTTTATCTTATATTTCCTGGAGCAATACCTAGTACAGGGTGGGCACCTGCGATAAGAAGATTATTAGCCCCTAAAGATGCTCATGTACTAATCCTGGGAATTTGTAAATATGTCAGCTAATCAGTCAGTTTTAACAGTGAAGAACCTTCCCTGGTTGTGGTCAGAGAGAGATCTGATGCCATGCTGCTCTCTTTGAAGATGGAGGAAGGGAACGCAAGCCAAGGGATTCAGACCACCTCTGGAAGCTGGGACAGGCAAGGAATGAATTCTCCTCCGGAGCCTCCTGAAGAGATGCAGGCAGGCTGAAACCTTGATTTTAGCACAGAGAACTATGTTGGATTTCAAACCTACACAAACTCTAAGACAATATATTTGGGTTGTTTTAAGTAACTAAGTGTGAGATAGTCATGGTATCAAAAGAAAACTACATTCAGTCATTATCTGCTTAATGTGTGAATAAATGAATGTATTGGGATTCAGTAAAAATGATTCCTAGCAGGAGATAACTGTGGCACAGTGATTAGCGTGTTTACTTTGTAGCTACTAGGATCTCGTTTAAGAGCTAGTGCTGGCATTTAGTCAGACAGTTTATTCAATCTTTCTAAGCCTAGGTCCCTTATGTATGAAATGCAAACAGTAGCCAAAGTATTGCCACACTGTATTGAAAGGATGAAATGATTTAGGTAAAGTACTTAGCACGGAGGCTGGCCCACAGCAAGTCCTTGGTAACCGAAGGGTTAAGTCGGGGCCAGGCCGGAGAACAAAATAAGCCCAGGACGTCCTGGGCTGGGACCCTGAGAGCAGGACCCTGGAGACCATTAGGTTTATGGTGGCCCTGCTGAGCAGGTGGAGAATTGGGTTCCTTCTCTTGTTTTTGTGCTTCTTTCGGTTTCTCCTTATGCCATTTGCTTTTTTTTCCCCTCCCTTTTCAGTTCTCTTCCTAAAGACATGCATGACGTATTTATTTGCCAGTTATCACGTACTCTCTTATACTTTGCCTCTTCTTTCCTGTAGACAAAACGACCTCGATTCCACCCATTAGTATGGAAATATCTGTGACTGGATTCTTCAGCCACCTGGACATTTTAGTGCTTTTGACATACTCTAGCCTTTCTCTCAAAATGTCAAGTTCAAAGTTAAGCCCACCAGTGCCCATATTCTCTGAGCAGCTGAGTGCAGTTGTAACTTTTCTGGATGGCATCCTTATCATCTAACTCATGGATCTGTATTTCATAATTAGGTTAGGATTGGCTTACATCTAATTTTATTTCCAGGTTTTGACTAGTTTGATTAATGCAGTCTAAAAAAGGAATGCACTAACTTGTTTTCTGTTTTTTTTTTTTAAATAACCACATAGCACTGCTGGTCACGGTGTTTGGGATTTATTAAACCTGCCATGACTTCCTGACATAGGCTGATGCCCCAGCAAGTTCCTCTCACTTTGGACACCTGGAATTGCACAAAAAACAAATTTTCTTAATTGTTTGAAAAATGACATTCCCACCCTGTCAAGACCATTTTGAGCTTTCATGTCGACATCTATCATATTCGTTCTTTCTCTGAGCTTCTAGCTAGTTCCGTACAGGTTACCATTAACAAGAATCAAAGACAGAACCTCACGGCACTCTACTAGGGATTTATTTGCAATTTGGTACAGAGATATCCAACGAAAATTTTTAGGTTCACTTATTAAGCAGACTGTGCGGAGTTCTGGAAGGTGTTGTATCCATACTTATCCATGTTCATAAATTTGCCCAATGGGAGTGGAAACGTGTCTGATAGGGTATGTAACAGAATTGTGATGGAGGTAATTCGGTGAGGGGAAGACCACGGTCGTTATACCAGGCAGATTTGTGCTCACATAATTCAGACCTCTCAGGTCTGTGAAGGGGAGCGGTATGTTGAAATCATAAACTTTATATACTACAATCTAGATTGTATAAATCATGCAGCTACTTTATTTTGCATAACTTATCTAAACTTCATCGTGAGCATCCATTCTGCACTGAATAGGAATGAAATGGGAGAGGAAGGAATGTTGAGTAAATGCTAAGTTGTTCTCTTTCTCACTGTTCCCTTTCATGCAAAATGGTGCTGGCGTCTAGTTTGAGGCTTGCAAGACCGCATGGCCAAAGCGGGTCCACAGGCCTGTCCTACACCGCAGCCTCTCAGTCGTTGCTGGCCTCTACTGCTCTGTGCCTCCCTCACTGGGTCTCTGATGCCCCGTGACAATCACTGCTGCTGTCCCATGGCCCCATTCTGAGTCGGTCCGTCTAGGCTCACATGCTGCAAAGATCCTCCGACTCTGCAGCACACCTCCCTTCCAGCCCCAGGCCGTCTCTGGCTCTGCTGCTGGGGGTTATGGCTCCAATCACCCTATTTTCTCTGCTGCTTGACCTCCAGGCCACAGGGCTGCACTGCGGTTGAGTTCTCCCAGTTCCAAGCCAGAATGAGGTACAAGCCCATCCACTTTCTACTTTCTCTTCAACCTCTCTGGAGTCTCCCGTGTCTGGTGAGCAGCTTCCTTCCCAGGGTTTCCAGCCTAAGGGTGCTCACCCAACTGATCACATCTGCCATTCTGCTCTTTGCTTCCCTCTAGTCCTTTGGTTTCCTAGGCCCCAAAATGCTGCCTTCTCCTCCCCTGGGTTGACAACACCATTTCTTACATTATATCTTGTGCTTTCTGTAGTACTGGCTTATAGTATAATATTCAGATCTTCCAATTCTGCTTTTGCTACGTAAAGGTAGCCTTGGAATTTAGAAATTCCTGTTCTCTCCTGACAAAGAGAGATCTGCCTATAAAGCTACACACTGTCCTCCTTTTCTGATTATTGGCCTATCTCTCCTCCCGGCTGCCCAGCTTTTCTGAGGTATAATTGCCAAAAAAAAAGTACATAGTTGAGGTATACACCTTGATATTTTGATATACATGTACATTGTGAAGTGATTGCCACAATCAAGCTAATAGACTCATCACCTCCCCTTGTGACCATTTTGGTGCATGTATAATGGTGGAAACACTTAGTACCTACCCACCCTCTAAGCAAATTTCAAGTAAACAATACAGTTTTATTAACTGTAATCATACTGCTGTACATCAGACCTCTGTGTGGTACAATTACATATAATGTAATATCATCAGCCATAGGAAAAAAGGAAATCCTGCCATTTGAGACAAGACAGATGAACCTGAAGGATGTTATGCTAACTGATAAAAGCCAGGCACAGAAAGACAAATGTGCATGATCTCACTTACATGTGGAATCTACAACAGCCAAAGTCAGAGAGGCAGAGAGTACAGTGACGGTTCCCAAGAGATGGGAGAAGGGGGAATGTTGGCCCTTCTCTTACGACCTCTCCTTCTGTGAGGCACTGAATAATACACTGATTATAATAATATAATAATAATAATAATCTTAGAGCTGTATTTTCCAATATGATAGCCACTGGTTACCATAGTAATTGAGTGCTTGAAATGTGTCTAATAGGACCACAGGACTGAATTTTTGTTTTTAATTAATTTTAGTTAAAATTTCAAAATTAGTACTTGATTTGATCATTAGAAAACTTAAGTATGTCTGGAACAAATTGGGTATGTGCATCTACTTTTTATACTTTGAATGAACTCTCAATACAGATCAAATATTTCAGAAGGAAAAAAAGGGACTACTAGAAAATTAAAAATCATATATGTGCTTCATTTTATTTCTAGTTGACAGTGTATTTTATATTTTTATTGGACAGTGCTGACCTAGACAAGAGCAACATTTAAGGGAATGAAAAATATGTCAGTTAATATTCAAAGAAGATTGTACCTATTTCAGAATTTGTTGCTATTTTATTATTTTTATTTATTGGTTGGAGTTGGGCACTGAACCTTAAACCATTTTTTTAGGACGTGTGTGCTTTGTCAGACAATACTCATCTGCATCTTTTAAGCTATACCTTTTATATCTATTAATATATTACTGTTTAAATAGCACATAATGTAATAAATGATATGACGGAATTATTTTCAGAGTGAAGATTATAACGTAGTCTTTTATTCAGGTTCTAATTATCATAACATCTACTTTTTTATATTTGACTTCATCAGAGTTAATCAATTGTTTTGTATTTTACTGATACCCTTTAGATACTTGGGAGATTCTGTACTTAGAGTAAACTGGGAGGAAAAGCTCAGCTTGAGGAGTTTAGTCATCTGGGTTAAAATGTCATTCTACCACTGATCAGTTCTGTGACCTTAGACAAATTGTTAACTTCTCTAAGTCTTTCATATCATTTGTAAAATGAAAGAATAATTGTTTGTAGGATTTAGCACAGAAATCGTACAAGGAGTATAAGTTTTATTCTTGCCACATGGCACCACAAGGAGTTTTGTTTGCTTTGTAACTGGAATAAATGTAAGGATTAAAACAATATTATTTAGATTAAAACTATACATTTGCTGGGGAAATAGGAAATTCAATTGCCTAACTATGGGCATAGGGAAAAAGGCCCTTAAACACACTGTATTTGAAAAATGAAGAGTAACCATACATTTTCTTTACAAAATATTTAGCGGGTACTTACAAAAGATGACATAATCACAAGCAGAACTTATCATGTAAATTGATGTCCTTGAATGGGCAACACTAAGGAACCACAGTGCGATGTAAATAACAACCACCTCAGTGTTCAGGACCAGCTGGTACGTGCAGTTAAGATCAGAATATGCTCAGTGACTCAGCTGCCCGTAGCACAACGGCCGATTGATGGTTTGGTTGTGAATAACAGCCCCTTCATCACTGACACGTTTAACTTACCCCTGAAATTCAGTCATGGCTGATTTTACACGGAGATCATTTCTCTCCAGTATGACTCCCCTGATAAATACATTGTACACATGACACTTCATCCACCAGCTAAAATAACAAAAACACTTCTACTGACATGTTCTCTGTCATCTATAAAATCGAGAGCCTCACATAGTCACCATTTAACATTTGTTTTCCATACACCAGATAAAAAGTAAGATAATATTTAAATAAAGATAGGCTGCTTTCTTGTTTCTTACTGTGATACAAGGAAAGGAACACTGTGCAACATGTAAGGAGTTACATGCAGGTGAAAGAAATACTTGATTTCTATAATTTTAAGAACTGTGTCATCTATACCACTTAAAATTTGCTGACTAGCAAGTTAGGAACTTAATATGTAAATGATCAATCTGGAGATCTTTAAGTAGTACAAAAATGTGCATTAGATTGCTAGATGAACTTGGGAATTATTTTAATTTAAATTAAAAGCAAATGAAGAAAGTAGAACCTGCAAACAAGAAATTTAAGTTTAATGTCAGGGACAAGGAATTAGTAAACTGATGAAAGCACATCTCAAATATCTCTGACTAACCCTCAAAATTGTTTGAATTTGTAGGTGACTATTAGGATTCACAATGTTTCTCAGACTTTCTTCAGTTAAGAAAACTGTAATTAATGACTGTGTGATATCCATATATATGATCTCTGTATGACATATAAATATAAAATATACTCATATATAATATACTCATCAGAATATACTCATATATAATATACTCATCAGAATAATATACTCATGTAATATACAAATATATAATATACTCATCAGAAAATTTTTAAATATTATACACTGGATTCCAGATCTTGAGATATGGTCTTAAATTATACAACAATAGGAAAAGACTCATATACTTTGAAAAGGTAAATTTGATATCATAATAGGCAAAAGAAATCTATGCCAGAGGCATGCATACACACACACACTATAAGTTTCATAAGCACTGTGGACAACCAGCAACAAAGTACTTCTCTGTCAATTTCACAGTCAGTTCAGAAACATCAGAAATACTAACCGCAGTGTGACATTTCAAGGTACGTCTCAAAAATGGAGAGTGTGCTTATAGGATATCACTGACCTCATTTCTTACCCTCACCTGGCGAAGTCACATGGGGACCAGAAGTTTTCCCAGTTGGTCACCCAGGTGGCTAGGAGGTGCCTTCTTTTTTCCCTCTTGGAGTTGAAGATCAACCCTCTCCCCATTTTCGTTAACTGGAAGCTGCCTAGATTCACCCCTATTGTGCCCTCACCCAATTTCCAGTCCTCACCTCACCCCCGTCAAGGCCCATGGCGAGGATGAACTGCTGTGGGTGGCCTCTCTTCTGCCATGCCCACCAGATGCTCCCACTGTGGGGCAACCGAATTGTCAGGTGTCCCAAGTCCCTCTCCTCTTGGTGCCGGCCCTGCACCTCAAACCACATTCCTAACCTCAGTCCCAGTTGTTGGGGGAGAGTGATCTCATTCTCATCTTGCAACCCATAATTTTGTTTCACAATAATTGTTATGAAAAGACATCAATTTTGTATTGAAACAATATATTTCCTCCTTCCACAGTTTATTAGGGATAGAAATATCTTTTCCCCTTTGTCACCTCAGTGGCCAGCTCTCAATAACTAATCATGTCAATTATTATGATTTACTGAATGCTTGCTAGTAATCAAGGGCCATTAAATGTTGTATGTGTATCAATTATACAATCCAAATAATCTTAATAGGAGGTAACTAAGATATAGATAGGTTAACTAACTTGCCCATGGACTTATGGCTAATAGTGATGAAGCAAGGATCCAAACACAAGCAGTTTACCTACAAAGTCCCTTCTCGGGGGAAGGAGAGGGTTTATGCAGTACAGGGTGGGGACCCAAGGAGTCCATCAAGCAGAGGTGAGGGCAGCACAAAGAGACCCTGGAGGAACTGCAGGTGACTCCGTATGTCGGGCTGAAGGCTCTGTGGGTGCGGGAGTGGGTCAGCACTGGCAGGAATATGCAGAAGGGGGGGTGGCTGGAAATCAGGCCAAAGAGGTTAGCAGGGGCCTGGCTGTCAAAAGCTTTGTGTGTCAAGTAAAAGAGTCTGGACTTTTATCAAAAGCAAAATGGAAAACCACTAAAAGTACATGAGGAAATGACAGGAGAAGATTAGAGTTTTAAATACCACTTTGGCTGAAGAAGTTCCCAGAGTTGGATTGTCATGTCCTGAACTGGAGTAATGGCTACAGTATGAACAGATTAGGTAAATATTTAGGAAGCTGAATTGGTCAGACTTGTTGGTTAACTGGATGTGTGTATGTATTACATTCAAGTGGATGAGTCTGAAATGAGTGGAGACTGGTAGGGGTGGAAAGTAAGGTGAGTGAAGAGTAAAGCCTAACAGACAACAGAAGCTTCTAGTGATGAAGTCCTGTTCCTACCTGGAGGGGTGATTATGTTCACACATACACTATAAATCAAAAATTTTACCTGTTTTCTCAATGAAACATTGTACTGCATGGTAGTCCTGAAGCACTATTGGTAATACATGTTTAAGTACTTTAATGTGTTAAACAGGCTTTTGAGGGATGAGCTAGGTACCCAAACTCCATGTATGACATGACTGCTATCAGGTGAGTTTCAGTACCTGAGTTAAAACACTAAACTGAAAGTCCCCAAGGACAGGGGTGATTTTTGCCTTGTTTCCAACTCTATATGCAGCCCTTAGCACATACAGGAAGAGGTGGGAATATATAGGAAGTACTAAATGAGGAAGGGAATGAGTGAGCTTACTGCTTTTGAGAACTGGACATGTCTACATTACATTGGTAATATCTTACCAGAACAAAAATATTTTCAAAATTTGCCGCAAATTCCACAATAATCTTCATGACATTTTGACCATATGTGCCACTTTGGTTATTTTTTAAAGGTGCAATAGTTTTTATATTTCAGAAATGATCTCTAAGAAGCTGGATGTTTTTCAGGAATCTATTGATTTCTGAAAAATTAATGCATTTGACCTATTATGGTAAAAGAGTTTCTAGGTTCTCTCCTGTCTTCATCCGGAAGGAAGCATCTGCATTTGGTGGCCATGGTGGGTGGGTGGAATTCCCCAAGTGGAATCAGAGGATCTGAGGGCAAGTCCTAACTTCCAGTAGATTGGGGATATGACATCATCACTTATCCTCTTTGAGCTTTATTCCATCACTGGTGAAGTGTGGAAAGTAGCAATGCCTGCCTTGCTAACAGCTCCACAGTCCTTTATATAAACCCTTGAATAGAGACATATTTCAGAATTCAGAGCATTTTCATAGTTTTGAAATATAATGTGCATGTACTGCTCATTTCATGATACCCCCACTGGGGTCAGATGTCACATCTCACAATGAAACATTCTGTTAGGCAGAAAGACAGACAGGAGCAAGGTAGAGAGAGAATAAAGCCAGTGAAGCCCCCTAAAAGGGACTCAAAGAGTTAACCAGATAAAACAAGAGAGCCAGAAAGGGCTCACAAAGTTAATTAGTTAATTAGTTGAACTTTCAAAAGCCAGGAGTGACTAGGAATGTCCAAATACTACCCAGATGAAAAACAATTCCCCAGGTAAAAAAAAAAAACATCAGAGCACAGCCCATATCTTCATTGTACCAATTAGATCAGGCGTCCAAGGCCAAAGATTGTCAATCAAGGTCTTCTCTGCCCTTGGAAATGAGACAAAGGTCATGCCATTGTAAAATCTACTTAGCCTGTGGAAACGGCCCAGCTTATTCTTTAACTGAATCTGTATGCTGTTCTTCCTCTTCTTTCAGCCCCTTAATCATTTAAGTAACTTTGTAACCAGGGCAGGAAATAGACCTCTGAAATGTAAATGAACCTATGTAGATAAAGAATGCCAAGATCTGGACCAACACAGTCACCTAAACAGCCCTGTTCTTAAGGCAAAACTTCAAAGGAGTTATAAATCACCTGTATGCATCATGTCTTATGCTAACCGCTACCCAAAAGGCCCAATAAAACCCCAAGCCCCAAACCTTTAAGGGCGCCTCCTCTCCAAGGTTGCCTGCGCTCCCCTTTCTTTGAATGTGCACTTTTTGCCTTAAATAAAGACTTCTTACTGCTCAACTTATTACATTTTGTCTCTACGCTCCTCCACTGGTAAGCTTCTTTGTCGCTTTGCTATTTCATTCTGTTCTCCAGACTTAAGCACAAGTCTTCCCTCTGTCTTTGTTCTACTCCAGGTAAGTAGGGAGGGGCTACTGAGAGCTCTGATTTGGGCTTGAAAACTCCTGTTGCCTTGGTGACCCAGATAGGACCATAGCTGTACGATCGTGCTCTTCAGTAACCTGCCTGACAGTCTCTTTTCTCTGCCTTTGGGAAGTTCTCAGAATATCTCACTCCATCCAGGGCTCTGCAGCTCCCCCAAATCCTGGGGTGTTAGGGACTTAGTTCCCATGCCGTGCAGATTCAAGCGTACACTGGACACCAGGTGATCCTGGCTTTAGGAGTTGGCGAGGGATCTGCCCTGTACCGAGCATGAGTTCAATGAACTTTCCTTTCTTCCCTCTGTCCTTCCTTGCTCTCTGCTGCCTGCAAGTCAGCTGCCATTAAAGCTATTATTGCTTTAATGAATTCCTTCCTTACCTTTCACTCCAACTTCCCTGTGTCTCCAAACTGAATTCCTTCCCAACATTTCTACACTGAAATATGTGGATATTTACAGTAAGGAGAATAAATAAGACTATAAAGTAGCCTCACATTAATTCACCAAATTAATTCAGGTCAGATCAGGTTTGCCATTAAAAAGGTTTGATCACCAAGTCCAGCATGTGTGTTCGTTGTGGGATTCCCTCACACCAACAAGCAATTCTCTAGACACCAGCTGGGTGTCCTACAATTCAACTCAGTTTTGACAATATCTACCAGGAGATAGCCCCAAATTCCACAGGCTCAGAGCTCAGACTGCCCCCTACCACCACCTTTAGACATCAACTGCAAAACCAGGTTATCACCGTACTTCTGATGGACCCAGCTGTAGATTAGAGCTTCTAAATAGCCCCTCTCTTTGGGTTTGATTAATTTGGTAGAGTGGCTCACAGAACTCAATGAAACTTTTTACTTACCAGATATCAGTTTATTATGAAATGATATTGCTCAGAAACAGCCAGATGGAAGGGATGCACAGGGTAAAGTATGGAGAAAGGGCCCTGAGCTTCCATGCCCTCTCCAAGGGTGCCACTCCCCTCAAATCTCTATGTGTCTCTGAACCCCGTCTTTTGGGGTTTCTATGGATGCTTCATTACATAGGCATGGTTGGTTAAATCACTGGCCATTGGTGACTGACTTAACCTCTAACCCCTCTCCCCTTCCAGGATGGCAGGGGGTAAGACTGAAAGTTTTAAGGCTCTGAACACGGGGTTGGTTTCCCTGGCAACCAGCCCCCATCCTTAGGTTACCTAAGGGCTTTCTGAAAACCACCTCATTAACATAACAAGGACAGCTTTATCTCTCATTTCACAGGAATTTCTAAGACTTTTAGGAGCTTAGAGTGGGAACTGTGGTGGAAGACCAAGGATATATAACAAATATATTTTGATTATCTAAATGACCAAATACATATTCTTATAAAACACAATATTGCAGCCACCGCCCCCCCCCCCCAAAAAAAAGAAATAACCTTGCTTTGAGAGTGTTTTTGTTTTTGGAGATTTCAGAATTGATGATAAAGGTTTGTGAAATGGTCAGCTGTTTGAAGACCAGAACCAGATGCCATAATGACACTGATAATGACCCAGGATGGAGATGAGGGGGTGGGTGGGCTCCACATAGCCAAAGCCCGTGCTTCTTGATCATTCCAACTACGGTAGTTGAAGAGCTGTGACTAACTGGATATGGGAGGGTTTTGATCCAACTTTAAAAACTGGTGAAAGTATTAAAGACACATTTACCATTCAAATAGTAGAAATGTGCTGGTTGATTTGGGAAGGCTCCTTGTAAAGGAGAGGGCAGAGTTGGGGGTGCGTTTTGATGGATGTAGTGAAGTGAGCAAAGTCACCAAGGGGTACAGAGTAAGGCATATTCTCAGAAGACTGAGTAGACACATCTGGATAAAGTCAGAGAATTGTGCTGGGAAAACTAGTCTGGCCTTGTGTGGGGAAAATGGACCTTTCTGACCAGGATTCCTGCTTGGCCTTAATAGTGTCCATTGTACCCTGTTTGAACATCTATGAGATGTTTTCCCAGGGACAGAGTGGCTGGTCGGTCATGGGATTGCAGGGCAAGGGGAGGGGTGGAGAGGAAACACCCATTCTTTCCTCCTCTCTGTTCCTGGTATGTAATTGGTCAGGCTTCTGCCCGTCACCAGGGACCTGACGATAGAGTTCCTCCTGTAGCGGAGGTGAGGGAGGGCAGCCCGAGGAAGAGAGTTTGGGAGCTGTAGGAAGAGGGTCCCAACCTATACGAGCAAGGAGAGGCTGAGCCATGAGAATAAATCCTTTAATTCCCAACTTCTTGCCTTTGCCTTAATTCGGTCTCACCGAATTCATAAGGAACTTGCTCCAGTGGGGGAACCTCTCCTCCCAGAGCTACACCTTGAAAGCTTTGTGAAGGAATTCGTTACTTAACCTGAGGAGAGGGGGTAGATGATATAGGCGCTTAAGGTGCTAAAGGGAGATATGCCTGGTAGTGCATCACGCGCTGCAGGGGAAGGCGGAAGGCAAGGACTTTGGGCTCTCACTGCTTCACTTGGATCAGGAGGCATGGAAATTTGACCATACTCAGGGGATAAACCTCAATGGGTCAATGGGGAGTTGAGGGACATGAGAGATTATTTCACAGGCACCCTTCCTGTATTCTTTTGTTTTGCTGTGACTTGAACTTGGGTGGTGACAGGATGTAGCTGAGGGGCGGGAACAGGCAGGAGTGTGCCTGCAGATACATAGATAGGAACTAAGGTCTGATAAGCATGTTATCCCCCTGGGTAAATATGGCAGAAAGGAAATGCAGGTTATATGCTTCTGAACAAACGGAAAAACTTCCTAGAATACTATTAAAGAGACACTATATGCCAGAAAAGTTATTAATTAAAAGTTTAAAGGTGAGGTGAGCCTTCAGGGGCAGGAAAAAGATGCAAATGGAATTCATTAATTCATTCCCTTATTCCTTTTCAATGAACATTTATTGTGCTTTTACTTTGTTCTGGACAACACGCTTGGGATAGGGATATAAAGATAGAGAAGTCTTTCATTGCTGATCTTAAAAAACTCTAAAGAGAAAAGAGAGACATGTAAAAAGATACTTCAAATACAAGTCAGTAGGAATTGAGGTGTGGGTATAGGGGCACAAATCCCAGAATGAATGAACAGAAAATAGAAGCCAAATTGATCAGCCGTTTTTTCTAGGTCCTGACTATAAAATGACATCTAAGACCTTTTCTTTGCTTCAAGAAAAACTGAAGCATCCACCCAGACATGGGGAGAAGAGCCAGGCAGTTTCCTGTGGAGGACTTTTTTATAAGATTGAAAGATAAGAAGACTGGAGTAGAAAGCAGGAAGGCAAGAGAACTTAAGGAGGAGGGAAAGAGAGGATACCTCAAGTAAACAGAAGACTAGAAATTCGCTTAGCTGAAGGGCAAGTTTGGTAACATCAATGAGCCCAGTTGACCAAGTAGAGAAAAAACCAACAGCAACAGCAATAGATGTAAATGGCCTGGACTTGTGTTGAAAGATAATGAATGAGAGGGACTGAAGTCAACAGACAAGATGTGCCTCAAGAGCAGGGAGCTGTGCTTAATGCCAACCAGTCATGGTCATTGGTGAATTTAAGTACAAGGCTACTACATTAATATTTAAAAAATAAGTAGACAAGTTTTTCTGATATGAAATTCTCCAATTAAATAACCTTGGCAAGTAATTAAAAAAAATTTTTAAGTGTACTGTGTAAGTATAGATACATCTGCAAATTGGATTAGACATGTACCGCTAGTTCATATCGTTAAAGAGGCAAAAGCAAAACATGGAAAGCTCACCGGAGGGCAAGCAGTCACATGACTCCCTACTGTATTCAGAATAGACGTCCAGCTTTTATTGATGTAAAAGTCCCTTCCAAAGTGGCCCTTCCTTACTTCTCCTGCCTCATCTCATTCTCTTCCCAGAGTCTATGTTCCAGATATGCTAAACTGCTTATAATTCCTTGCAGATATTAGGCAGGAAAATGGATATGAGCGGGGTGGAAAGAGAATAACGTCAGTAAAGCCCAGTAGAAAGGATTCAGTTAACCAGTTAAAACTAGAAAGCCAGAACTCAGAGTTAATCAGTTAATCAGTTAAAGCTCAAAAGGTGAAGAGCAACTTGGCCTTGAATGTTTGAATATTCCCCAGATAAAGAAAAGTGAGCACAGCCCATATCTTCATCGTGTCAGTTAGATCATGCCATTTTAAGATTTACTCTAGCCTGCTAAAAGGCCCACCTATAAACAACATAATAAAGACAGAAAGATTCCATCTTAAAGCTAAAAGTGCATTTAAAAAAACCCAAGAAGTTAACAAGTAAGATTCTTAACATACTCTTTAGCAAACAGACAACAAACAATTCAGCTCACCTTGGAGGCAGGGCAGACAGTTTTAATTGATATGCTCCCAAACCAGGAAGCTGCTATTGTGGGAGGGGACCAGAGCAGTAAATTTCTTATGTTAATTTTGCAGAACTATCTGGACGACTGATAGGAAGAGACTCAATGTCTCATCAAAGATAAACATCTTAAGACCACTCACCAAGTCCACACCCCTAGCCCTTTGTCACATTCCTGAAAAATCCCTAAAAGGGGGAACCCCCAACCTTTCAGTGCGCACCTCTCTGAGGTCACCCGCACTTTCTACGTACATAACTTTAACTTTTTCCCAGTCTTTCCGTGCACTTCTCTCTGAAGTAACCCTTTCTCTGAGTGTGCACTTTCTCTCTTTAAATAAAACTTAAAACCTTTCAAGATGCCTCTCCTCCCGGAGGTCGCCTGCACCATTTCTCTCTTTAAGTAAGTAACTTTAAATAAAACTTTTACTCTGCTTCACTACTGTGTCTCTGCCCTTCAATTCTTTGTTGCAGCGGGGACAAGAACCGAGGAAAATACACAACGTCCCCCCAACACAGAGAACTATGTTCTCTGTCATACCATCTCTTTGACTCCTTGTAGTGGGTTGAATAGTGACCCCTAAAAAAATGTGTTCGAGTTCCAATCCCTGGAACCTCTGAATGTTCTCTTTTTGGACAAAAGGATATAGGTAAATGTTATTAAATTAAGAATCTGGAGATGAGTGTCCTTGCAGGAAAAAAAGGAGAAACAGATAGATAAGAAAGGGAGACGCACAGGAGGGAGATGCACACGAGGGGGGATGCAGGGCCTGAAGGTGTTGCCGCAGCCAGGGAATGCCTACAGCCACCAGAAGCTGGGAGAGGCGAGGAAGGATTATCCCCTAGAGTCTTCAGAGAGTGCGGCCCTGCTCACATCTTAATTTCAGATCTCTGGCTACCAGAGCTGTGAGAGAATATATTTCTGTTGCGTTAAGCCACCTAGCTTGTGGTAATTTATTACAGCAGCGTCAGGGAGCTAACATATTTTCTAACCGCCCACCATTGTTGCCGGACTCTTTTTCCCTGAGATATTATTTCTGTTTCCTAGAAATATTCTGGCACCCCCCACTTCACCCTCTGTACATCTCTGTGAAAGCACTCAGAACTCATTTTATTGTCGTGTAGGGTACTTTGCAAGTTATGGGCTGAACTGTGTGCCCTCAAAATCCTCATGTTGAAACCCTACCCACAATGGGACTGTATTTAGAAATAAGGCCTTTAGGAAGATAACTAAAATTAAATGAGCTTGTAAGAGTGGGATGGGACTGGTGCCCTTCTAAGAAGGAAGAGATATCTAAGAGCTCTCTTTTTAACCTGAGCACAGAGGAAAGGCCATGTGAGGACACAGTGAGAAGACAGTGGTCTGCAATCCAAGAAAAGCTTCACCAGCCACAAACCCTGGTGGTACCTTGATGTTGGACTTTTAGAATTGTGAGAAAATAAATTTCTGTTGTTTAAGCCGCTCAATCTGTGGCATTTTGTTATGGCAGCCATAGTAGATGAACATACCTTCCACCGCCAAGACACACCTAAGTGTTAAGCACCCTGAGATCAGGGGCTGAGTATCTTTGTCTTTGAATCTTCTGAACCTCATAGGTTCTCAATGATTGTTAAATTAATACATAATTGAACACTTGTTATTTTCAGTGTTTTGGAATTAAACCAATTGATAATTATTTAATATGTTTTATCTAAATTTCTTTTTTAAAATGTGATATAAGCACTATAAGTTGATATAAAAATACAGTGAATCAAAATTGTTTTATTCTGAGCCCTTTTAGACACTTATCAGACCCTAAGATAATTGATGAAACTGAAAATTACTGAAACTAAAAAACCCAATCTAGATACATGAATTTAATGGAAAATATAAGTCATTGTTAAAGAAAAATCCTGCAACTTCTGTAGTCACCAGGTCAATACAAGTCAATATTGTGATGTGTCTAATAAAACAATCAAGCAGACCAACCACAACAAAGATTAATTTCACCTTAGGTTTGTTAGCACTGGATTAGTTTTTGAGGTGTTTGTGTAAATATTACATCTCTGACATCCCTTAATAATTATAAAGCACTTTATGGTCATAAAATTGTTGAATTGTAAAAGAAGCAAGTTTACAGAAAAACTAGATGCTTCTAAACCATACCCCATGAATTCTTAGAAAATTTACAGAGAAACTTCTAGAGCATTTACTAGGAGGGAGGTGCACAGGAGGAGGGTGGATTACATGCTTATATGTTACCAGGACTGAATGTCTAATTTGCAGGGTCCAGTGCAAAATGAAAATGAGAGGACATTTGTGAAAATCATTAATAATGTCACGAAGGTGACAGCAGAGCATTAAACCAAGCATGGGGCCCTGATGAGCACAGAGCCTGGGTGATAGCACAGGTTATACACCCATGAAACTGGCCTACATTTTAGATTTCCATTTTAGAAAACTACTTAAGAAATTACATGAAGAATGAACGGCTTACAATGGGCAAGAAGACAGGCTACTGGGAAGGTTTTATTGGCAATCCAAGCAAGTGGTGATGAGAGCCGGGGCCCGGTCCGTGGAAGTGGGACAGAAGTCTTCTCATGCTAAAGTAATGCTTCCTATGACTTAGACTTTACAATTTAATTGTCCCTTTTTAAACTGTATTTGTAAATAACCCAAAGCTATAATCTTAACACCACAGAGCTTCATGAAACACAAGTCACCAATAAGAAAACTTTATGAATAAGAAAAGCCAATTACAGAATGAGTTAAAAGAACCTGTGATTTTATGCTAAAAATGGCCCAGCTGAATGAAGGGATGTCATCGTAGGTAAGGTAAACTGAATAGCAATGAATATCTGAGAACACCAGGGACATTAAGAACATTTAAATATGTGAAATATGCCTGATTTATGTGCAGTGGCTTCCTTTGGTGCTCCTTATGTGGTGGGTGCCGTGTGATTTCTGGCTCTCTTAAGAAGCCAAAACCAGAACACTGCATTATGTCATTGCCATGCAAACAGCGAAGGGCCAACATATGAATTGAAATTCCACTCCTGGGAAACTACAGAGATATAAGCCACCCAGAACACAGGGCCTGGTTAAGGGAGCTGGAATTCTGCACCGCCAGCATGCCAGCGTGTTTACTGGGTGCATTGGAGAGGTAATGGAAGGGAATGGATTCAAGTGCCCTTGAAAGGATTCCTGGATTCAGATGCTGCTTTGCATACCAGCTGTGTGACTTTAGGTAAGTTATTAAGTCTCTCTGAGCCTCGGTTTTCTCATCCTTCATTTGGAATTAAATAGTATCTATGGCAAATGAGAGTGAAGAATGACCAAGGTCATCTATGGAAAGCGCTTGGCACAGTACTGGCACACACAGTGAAATGACATTACTTATTATTCAGCTGTTCGCACAAATACAGCGTATGTTTTTTGGGGAAAGTAAGAGTCAGAAGGGTTGTAAGCTTTAGAGCATCTGAAGTGTATAAAGAGTATTCTCAGGTTGGTTACCAGGGGCCCAAAGTGAGGCTGTACCGGATGCGGAGGACATGGCTATGAGCAGCCTCAGACTCAGCCAGAGACAGGGACCCTACCGGCCAGCGTCTCTGTGAATCCAACTCAGCTGCCTCCAAGTCCACGGGCAAGTCCTAGTAACGAGGACCGTTTACGGATATGCAGAAGGACCTCAGCATGAGTCTGGATGGATCCCTTTAAGGCATCATCTCCAGTCATGAGATTGATCAGAGGTTGTCCCAGTTGAAGTCACAGTGGCTAAGAGGCTCAGTGGAAGGGCCTGTGGGTCTTAGATAAATGGCAAGGTATATCCCCATTAATGTAAATGCTTAATTTATTTAAGCATAAGACCTATTTTTTCAGAATAATCGATCCAGGGCTTTGTGTACACAGCGTCTAAAGTCTGAGTACCATTTTTTGCATCACTATACTTTGAGATTACAGATTTATTAGGGGACCACGGCAAGACATCTATTTAAACCTCCTGGTTACAAATAATGAACATTTGACATTTGGTTGTAATTGTTTGAACCAATCAACATACATCTCTAAGTCTATATTATATTTGTGCTACTGCGGGCATTGTTGTGGCTATACAGAAATGGTCTCTAACCTGAGCAAATATATAATCAACCAGAGGCAGATATAGATAAATAATGAAACAACAAGGCTACTCTTTACCCTTTTTAACGTTACCAAGGCCTTTCCAGATCAGAACCTGGACAGTGGCACACGAAGGGTGGAATAGTAGCAGCAGTCTGCCCAGATGGGGGCAATGAGGGGGATGAAAAAATACAATGTGCGTAAGTCTGTCTGCCTCTCTGTGATTGCCAGGCAACTCTAAACAGTGTTCCTGATAACATACTCCTGCCCCCGAGAATCTGTGGTTGGGGTGGCAGATTGCATTCTTCAAAGATGACTGTAACAGTCCCCCACCCCTAGCACACCTGCCACTCCCCCGGTTGAGAGGTGAAGTCAAATTCTCTTTTCTTTAAATCTGGGAAGCCTTGTGACTTGTCTGTAATCAATAAAGTGCAGTAGATGTGCCACTATGAACTCATCAAAGCTGATGAACTTCTGTCTAGCTCACCCCAACAGTTGCATTTGGAGTCCCGTAAGAAACCTGACGACCCGGGGCTGCCATGCTGTGCGGAAGCCAAGACATATAGAAAGGTCATGTGCTTTTAGCTCGAGTCTCCACGTCATCCCAGCCCAGATGCTGACATCTGAATGAATAGTCTTTCAGTTGACTCTATGCCCCGGATATTAAGACAGCCTTCAAGTCAGTCAACCTTTGAGTCTTCCCAATCAAGGCCAGAAATATCATGGAGCAGACACCAGCCATTCTAGGTCTTTTTCAAATAAGTAACCTAAAGAATCTGTGAATATAGTGAACTGTCTTACACCACCAAGTTCGGGGTGGTTTGCTTTGGAGCAACAGTAAGTGGGTCACGTCTAAGTTGGAATAATTGCTGCAGTTACTGTTGAGTGTTAATAATACATATGTAAGCTCAAATCAGCACATTTTTACTGTATAATTCTTAACGAATAATATTGTACAGGAGGCTAATTTGAAAAACTCCTAGCTATGCATTTGATTTCCAACACGTGGACTTAGCTGCATATACTTGTCTGGAGAGTAAGTTTGTAAAGGATGGGAGCCGCTCAAGCATGCTTTGGCCACAGAGTGTGTTCAACCCCAATGGTGCCACATTTAGACAGTAGATTTGAGGGGGGAGAAATACACAGTAGCTCAGTAATTGTAAAGATGAAGAAAGAGAACTTATTTCAGTTGTGCCAATCAATGTGACTATTTGGAGTTTGTATGTTTAACCTGATGAAATAATGAAACAATGAAATACTTTATTTGTAGAAAATGAAATAATGCAAAGTATAGTATTTGGCTGGCTAAGTGCAAAATTATAATTCATAATGAAACATTGAATGAATTTTTGTCTTTACATTCTTATGTTTCTTCTATAACTGAAAAGTGAATCCATAAAATAATGATTATTACTGTTATCACATAACTACTATTGGAAATTAATTTTTTCTATATAGCGGAAAGGCTGTTAAAAAATGATACGCTTTGTGGTGAAATATGCTACCGCCGAAGACAGGAAGATTAATTTCAATGAAAAGATGAGCCAGAACTCCAAAAAAGAGCCTTGACCCAGGTCACAGAGGTGAAGGGATTTTTTTTTTTCACTACAAAGCATCTGAACTCCTTGTTTTGTAATTGAAAAAGTCCTCACAGTACGTCTCCCGGACGGGAAGCATATACCCATTCTGCATCCAAAGCTAAAAAAAGCTGACCATCATCTTCCTCAAAGGCCTGGCAAGCAGGCTGCTGGCACAGGATCCACACTCAATCAGCCAGATGCTCCTGCAAGTGACACAAAGGAGCAGGTCCAGAGGAATCCATTCCACTGGCAGCCACGCTGGTGGGGGCGTCCAGAGAGGACAGCAGCAGGGTGTCCAGGGTCCTGTGTCACTGTGTCCTCACCACACCCTCCCTGGGGGCCGATTATGGCTGTTGTTCTGACTGTTCAGGTTCTACCATTTCCTGCTCATTACTGAACTCTAACTTTTCAACCTGCCCTTTCACCTCATTTTGTCTAAATCAGCCAGGCTCACTTTCTATTATTTATAGTAAAGAACTCTGACCAAGGCATAAAAGGTGAACAGAATTTTTATCAGATCCATATAAAAGAAGGAGGTAACAGAGATACTGTAAGTGGAAAGAATAACAAAAATAAAAGTACTGAAGTAGCAAAAATATTGTAGTTAGTAACTGGTACCAGTCCACTGTGAACTGAGTTCACGTGGTCGGAGAACTGAGCTCACCAAAGAAGGTATTATGAAGTAAGGGGGGTGTCTTAGCAGCTCGAGCTGTCATAACAAAATGCCACACACTGGGTGGTATAAACAACAAACATTTATTTTCTCACAGTTCTGGAGGCTGGAAGTCCAAGGGCAGGGGCCAGCCCTCTTCCTCATTTGCAGGCGGCTATCTTCTTGCTGGGCCCCCGTAGAGCTGAGAGCGAGAGTAAACGCTTTGATGATTTTCTTATAAGGGCACTAAGCCCCACCCTCACGTCTTCCTCTAAACCTAATTATATCCTAAAGACCTCATCTCCAAATCACAATAATTGCGGGTTTGGGCTCCAACATATGAATCTGGGGGGGACACAATTTAGCCCATTCAAATTTTAGCCAGGATCAAGAGGGCCTTGGAACCACATGTAGGCACCTGACTTGTGAAGGGCTGGTGAGGGCAGGCTATGGTAAGCTTTTGTGGGAAGACAGACTCGATTAAAACTCATGCTTTTGGAGTGGCATTCTACATTCTCTATTGGCAGAACGTAGAACGCATAGGGTGAGGAAAGAATATTCTTAGGATGCTTGTTTGGCAGGATCCTACAACAGTCAAGGCAAGTGATGTAAAGGAGGCCCTAATTCAAGCAGCAGAAGTATGGGGGGGCAGGTGGAGAAGAACAGGTTGGCTTTGAGATATATTTCAAATACGGAACCAACAGAATTAATCAGACATCTGGCTGTGGGGGTGTGGAAGTGAGAGGAGCTGACGATGACTCGGAATCCAGGCTTGAATAACTGGGAGGGCAGGAATGCCAATCATCAAATCAGAAGATACAAAAGCAAGACGTAGTTTGAAGCAATGGAAAGATCATGATTTTGGTTTTAGAAATGTTGTGTTTAAGGAGATGATGGGACAGTACATAGATACATTGAAGTTAGAGATAAAGTCTGGAGTTCAGGAGAGAGGTTAAGGTCAGTTAAAGAGTTTTGGGTTCATTTGAAAAAACCTGGAAGTGGTAATGAAATAGATCACCCTTGGGAGGTACAACAGAGGGAAGGAAATGTCAGGAATAGAAGTCTAGTGAACACTGGTAGATGGTTTTCTGATAGTGCAATACAGTACTTCATGAGGCAGGAAGCAAATTTGGAAAATGTAATGTTCTCAAAATCTTAAAAAGTGGAAAGCTCAGTTTGGAGGGGGTAATCAAGGATCTCAGTGTTCCTGAGTTGGCAGCAAGACAAGGATCTGAAGAGGCTTTTGACAAGATCACTTGGATGAAGTCTGAGTAGTATTGGAAGATCGTGTGTGTTGAGGGAGGGAGAAAACCTGTACTGTATGTAGTTTATAAGGTGAGGAACTATAACCTAGCCTTTCTAGAAGTTTCTTTAGAAATGGGATGGTAGGTCAAATTAATGGAAGGCTTTTGTGTGGCTGTTGGTTTTGTTTCTTGATGGTGGAAATTTTAGCATGTCTAAAAGTATTGTATTTCCCTACATTATACATAAGCTAATAGCACACATCTCTATATATGGAAAGATGCCTGATAAGTATGTTTGACAAAGGAAAGAAAGCAGTTAATATATAGCATATAAAGTGTTTAGCACAGTAAAGTCTCAGTAATAATAGTTATTATTTTTATACTTAAAATTTCTGCATTATCATAGAGGGATTTTTACTTGTTATTTGAAGTCTTTTGTTCCTCTTCCAAGATTCTCTTTATATGGCATAAACAAACAAATGGCTCAAAGGAGACTGTATCATAGAAGGTAACCCCTTTTGTAATGCAGTGGAAAAGCTGCCAAGAAATCTCCTTGCTTTGAACCAAATCCTCAATTTAGGAGGCATTTGATGACTGAGGTAACAGTGCTATAATTTTTTTCCTCTATGTTAAGACAATTTGCAAATGTATCCAATGCAGGGAGGATCACAGAAGATAATACATCACACTATTAACCCCTTGCTGTGCACTAGCTTATTACATCCTCTTTGATTAGAACCGGATTAAAGCGTCAGGGCACAAAGAGGAAAGTTGCTCTGATCTCCGTTCAGGAAAGATCAAGCCATCTACTGGGCAGAGAATTTCCACCTGTAGGGCATTCAACTTCTTCACAGTGTTCGAGTAGAGGTAACAGTTTTCCCAGCCAGCCCCCAAACAATGATCGAGCATGGCAAGGGGACGAGGGCTTGGCCGTGTATGCCCAAAGTGGGGGCCCCTCTAATGGGAAATCTCTGCACAAGACTGGCTGAGACTTTGTCAGATCTGCATTGCAGTCTAAGACTTTCCCTTTCTGATCTTGCTTTTCTCTCTGTCTTTTGCAAGAATTAGCCTCCTCCAATCCTCCAATAAAATCTCCTAAATCTATCTCACCTTCTGCTTCTTGGAGGACCCTAACAAATACTGTTGGTAACAATAGTGGTCTAAGAAAGCAAGGAGTAAGATGGGTTTTGGAGATGTTCTGTGTGGAAAGGAGGACTTCATCGCATGAGGAACGTCAGGCATAGGCAGTCCATTAGGTGGCAATCTAGTTGCTAGAACCCGCCTGCAATGAGTTGGAGGAATGTTCTGGTAGTAGGCATAGGGTGACCAATTCATCCTGGTTTACACAAATTTTCCTGATTTTAGCATTAAAAGTCTCAACTCTGATGGTTAGTGCGAGGAATAACCGAACCAGGTCAATGATATAGGCAGCTGAGAGGCCCACGGAAACAATATCTAGAGGGATAATGAAACTGGCAGACTCTTATTAAGTTGTGTTGGTATCCTACAGAGGGCAAGTGGAAAGCTGAGGTAGTCAAGAAACAAATGGAAACAGTGTCAAAACCAGAGGTCCTCTTTGGTAATTTACAAGGAAGCCTTTAATTTTGGACTCAGAGAGTAGGAAAAGCCGGAGACCAAATTTATGACCTACTAGCCAAGAGTAGGGAGACCTTCCAAGATGACTGAATGCTCGGCTAGGGCAGGTCTATTATGTGAGCGTCAGGACCCTGGTTAGGAAAATCTATGAACTGACCTAGGGATGGGGACATCTGCATGGATGTGCCTGAAGATCTTGGTTCAAGACACTCCTTTAAACCCCCAGAGCCTTCAGATGTGGCCCACCCCTACCATTTAATGCTAGCCCTCCCTGTACCTGACTCATGCCAGAACACACCCATACAGCAGAGTGAGAAGCCTCTCCCAGCCCAATGCAACAGGGTCCCCCTCAGGATCTGGCCCTACCTCTTCTCCTTACAGATCAACAACTAGGGCTAAGTCCCTCAAGATGTGGCCAACTTGATAAGGAAGGAAAGAGACTTTTCCCCAAAGAGCTGTAAGAATTCACCAGCACATACCAGTTAAAGCTAGGTGTGACCTATATGGCTGGATTTTGAGGATGCTTCAAGGAGGCTGAAACATAAACAAGATAAGGAAATGTTTATTGACATGAGGACACTCGCCCTGGAAATGTGGGATTTATTACTCTTGCAAGGCCCTAGTGGATGGTAAAAACTCCCTCCTGTGCTTGCTCCTAAAAGCATGGAGGAGGTGGTTACTTTCTCCGAATGACATGCTCGAATTGCCTTGGCAGATGGTGGAGGACGGTATTAGATGATTCAGAGAAGCGGGCACTGCTGAAATGGAGCGTCAAAGACCCACCAGAGGATTATGTGCCACAGGAGGGCCAGCGGACACGCTGTTTGCTGAGGTATCAGGCATGCGCTAGGGAGAGGGGCGCCAGCACGACACAGAAGTTCAGTGGTGCCTCTCCTCTACAGGCCAGGGTTGGCGGGAGGAGAGACTGTCAAGGAGCTGGGTTCCTTAATATCCGTTCGATTATGGGGAGCCTGAGGAAACAGAAGCCAGTGGCCGATGCTTAACCATCAAAAGCACGGGTGGGGTAGGGGTGGCGCACCTCACTTATGATGATAATGCGAGGAGTGACTTGATCAGCAGAAATCTTTGGAGATGATTTATAGAACATAATGTCCACTAGGGATGCAGAGTCAATGAAGCTACTTAATATGTCATCTCAAGAAAACAAGAAGGCAGAGCTGAGCGCGAACGTCCCCACGTCTCCAGCAAAAAGTCTGAAACCTTGGTGCAATTACCAAGCCTGAGGGAAACTCATTGCCTGAAGGGGAAGCAAGTCCCCAGAGGGAAGAACACTGCAACACTACAGAAAGTGTAGACTGTAACGATTTTCCCAGTCCTTCCCCAGAGGACCTATGCCCATTTATTCAGGTGACTATACACTGGGGAAAAGGGAATATCCAGATATTCTGAGGACAACTGGACATAGGGTCTAAGGGAACACTGACACCTGGAGACCTGAATTAAGGTCATCAAAGTCCCCATTATAATTGAGTCATGTGGGGACTCGATGATAAATGAGTCAAGGCCAAAATCTGGCTCAGAGCAGGTCTACTGGTCTGCGAACATATGCAGTGGCCTATTAGGGGAATTCAATTGGAAGCTTATGAAACTATAGCCTCCCACTCCCGCAAGATAGTAAATCAAAAATGATATTGCATTAGGGGAGGGAGGATGGTGAAGATTTAATGCCACCCCTTAGGATCTCAAGAATGCAAGAGTGGTAGTTCTTATCACACCTCCATTTAATTCACCAGTCTGGACAGATCATGGAGAATGGACTGTAGACTACTGAATCTTCAACCAAGTAGTTAGTAGCGACTGTTGATTCATCAAATGCATTTTTTTCTTATTCAAGAAAAAAGATGAGAAACAGGTCACACTCACATGGAACAGGCAATTCCTTATACCACAGTATATGTCAGTGCTATATTATTTTTCCTGTTCTTTGACATATCATAGTCTGAGTGATGTGGGCATTTGGGACATCCCACAGACCATCATACTGATCCGATACATCAAAGACATCATGCTCATCAGGCAAGATAAACAAGAGGTGGTTAGCACACTCGAGACTTTGGTAACACACATGCATCCCAGATCTTAGGAGGTAAGTCCTACAAGATTCAGGGGCCTAAGACATTGGTAAACTTTTTAGGGATCCACTGGTCAAAGGCATGCCAGACATCCCCTCCGAAGTTAAGGACAAACTACTGCATCTTGGACCCCTACCACAAAAAAGCACAACATCTTTAGAACTCGTTGTGTTCCTGGGGAAACACATCCTACACCCAAGGCTACTGCTATGGCCTCATATACCAAGTAACATGAAAGGCGGCCAGGGCTTTACAGCAAGTACAGGTTGTAGGGCAAGTTATAGGGTGCTGGAGGTGTCAGTGGTGGGAAGCATTCAGTCTGGGGATTAGGGTAAACCCTCGCAAAAGAAGCATAGCGTCAGCTCCTGGAATTCAGGGGCGAGGCCCTGCTGTCTGCAGCAAAGAATGGAGTGTCTTCTGAAAAGATGAGTTTGACCACATTACTGGGCTTGGCAGAGATGGTAGGTTTGGCCCCAGGATATCCAATAACTGCATATTCAAAACTGCCCATTATAGTCTGGGTGCTGACAGATCCCACTGAAGCAGTATTGCTTACCAAGGAGGTTTAATCAGCATTAAGCACTGCCAGTGCTAATTAGTTATTATGTAGGCTGATGACTGAACATTGCAAAGAAGTAAAAGATAACTTAGCAGTTATCATTTTAAAAGCAATGAAACTTAACACCTCAAATGATGTGCAGAACATAAGATATTAAAAATTAAGAGTCATAAGAATAAAATACGTATTCACTTATAATCAAAGTACAATTAAAATCCAATAGTCATAACCATTTATATTACTTTTAGTGTCTGAGCTACTTGGCTGCCTGGGAAATAGGACGTGAGACAGGAACTCATGGAGTGCCCACTTTTTCAAAAACCTCCCTAATTTATATTGTGCAACATTCAGTTAAAATCAACCAAATAGTTTTCTTCACCTATTGTGTTAGATAATCACAAACTGAGGATACATCAAATTGGGCTGCTTTCCGTTCCCTGGGGCACATCTGAGAAGATAGTGTGATGGAAGAGACCGTACACTGGCTTTGGAGTCATACTGATGAGGGTCACGTTCCTGGTTCTACCAAATACTAGCTGAATGACCTTGGGCAAGTTAACTACCATCTCATAACCCCAGCTTTGTACCTATAAAATGAAGTAGGCATATTTTCTTCATTCCAGCCGCTGTGAAGATTAAGGCATATGAAATATTTAGAATGATGCTAAACAAACAGCTACTTCTCAATAAATGGCACCTGGGGGTCCGGGGCCTGACATACAGAAGCAGTATGGAAAACTAAACTTGGGCCCAAGGACTAGGCTATGTTTAGCTAAAGCATCTGAGTAAACTGGCGAGGGTGTATGATCCCTGAGGTGCACATCAGAGCACTGGCTCTGGGTCTATGTCTGACTTTCCTATTTCTGTGCTCAAAGAGCAAATGCCTAGGGATTCCCCAGCTGCTCAGTTCTGCACTTAGCTTTTCGTGCCTCAGGTTCTCTGCAGCTCCTAGAATCCAAGCTCATTCCACCCCTCAGAAATTTCACTTCATTTCCTATGACTCTGGTCTCATCAGTACAAGGCCTTCCAGTCTTAAGGAAACCGGCTGAATTCAAATCCTTATCATTTCATATCTGAGATTCTTCAACGATCTTAAAATGCTCCCTTTCAGTTTCTCTCCTTTATGGTTCCCTCTTTACTTTCTATAGGACCACATTAAACTTCTGAAGGAATTTATGTCAGTAGGTACAGGATTGAAGCACTCTCGGTATTCAATATATAGTTATGGAATTCGGTTAAATAAAATAATTCTGAAGCACTGCTTCTGTCATGCTACTTTTCAACTCTGTATTGCTTCTTATCTTCTTATCTTAAACCAACCTCAGGTTGGTTTCCAAGGTCTTTCTGATGTATTTATTCTCATTAATCCCTTAATCCACATATATTCCCCTTGAGGCCCCCCTCACTCAACCCTAATTGCACTGGCCGTTTCCTGCTCCCGCCTTCCCTCTCACTGTCTCCTTACCCGGAGTGCCCCTTCTTTACCCGTTCAAGTCATACTCGTCTCCAAGACCCATGCCAAGTACCACTTACTTCTGAAGCACTCCCAGCAGTGCTTGCCAACTATGATCTCGTCTCTCCTGGGCGTTAAGCGGCTCTCACTGTCATTACCAGACATACCAACGATCACATTCCACCTGGAACTGTATTGTCAAAGATCCTCATGGCAAATTTGTCCAGTAGCCATGGCACTGGGGCCCATGACACTTGTAGGGACCCACAAAACTGTCTTAATTTCTTTTAAAATCAGAAGGAAGGAGTGAACATTTAGGTTGAAGAAAATGTTTCGTATATATTATTTATAAACTCGTTTTTGAAGCAATGAAGTCATAATACATATAGAAAAAGAGGAAGAGACACACACACATATATATATATATTATGTGTATTACATATAATACATATATTTATTTAATAGCAGAAGGGGCCCATAAAGGCACAAGTTAAGTGCTAGGGCCTACAAAAGTCATAATGTAGCCCTAACTATTTAATATTGCCCTAGAATATAGTAAGCCCTGTTTTTCTGAGTAGAATATGGAACTGCTGGCAGCAAGCCCCAAGATGGAGATTGCTAACACCTAAGAAACCCGATATATTGATGGAACTCTGTGACATGTTTTTCAATATTTCAAAGAACCTAATAGTATAGTATATTTACACATAATAAGCCCACATACAGTAGCTAAAATGTCAGTACTCTGCTTTTGGCTGGAACTATATTAAGTCACGTGGCAACTCTGGCAATCTCATGCTGTTCAGTGGTTCTGATAAAATGTGGGAATTTCTGTGTGACTGGTGAGCCAGAAACCATGACAGAGCCAGAGGTCAGTCACAGAATACCCAATGGCAAATGCAACCTTACAGTAGCTGGGTAAAACTAAGGGGCAGATGCAGAGTAGTGATGTGTCTTTAATTATTTACTGCTTATTATTTAATTATTCTATATGTGCAATTGCAAAACAGACTTGGTCATATTTATTATTATGGACCATTACTTAATATCTGGATAATAATTACATTTAATTATTATGAATTATTATTTAATGATTATATGTGTGCAATTTCAAAGCAACTGCTATATTTACTATTATGGACCATTATTTAATATCCGGGCTTAAGTTGAGATGGGAAAGTATTAATATGTTAGGAGATTTAAAAACATGGAGTTTATGGAGGAGCGTGCAGGAAGGGGAAGAGAGTAAATTATAAAAGGGCTCCACAGTCGTGAAAATATTGGAACCCAAGGGGTACTTCGCATACGTGTTTTGAACCTCTCCCATCCCCCACCAATGACACTTAGCTGAAGATTGACGGGAACAATGCCAACTGACTGACAATTGTGGTCACAGCACCAGTAGTCAGAGTCATAGCAGAGCAGTCACATTATGAATAGGGGCACAATAAATACTTTTTGATACATTATCCAGTAGACACAGATTTGCTCATTTGCAATCTAAAGCACAGGAACCTTAAACATTTCAGCTCTAAATTATTCCTGAGTAGAGAAGATGTGGAGGAATGGCTTTCTATTGGTGGCCACATCTCCTCAGTCAGTGAAGACAAATACACGAAGGCAGCCCAGAGCTTTGCTTCTTACCCACGCCAACCCTCCTGCAAACACGATCTCTGACCGGCCTCAGGAGGTCAACCGCGGCAAGCACACTGGCATGCATTCCCCAAATCCCTGTACCCCAAAGAGGGCCTGTTCATGCCCCTCGGAGAATTAGGTGCAATGTTACTAAAGGAGGCAGGAGCAGACAGTGGTGGGCTGGTTTATTTCACCCTGTCCTGGCAGCCTGTGAGCCCTAACTGCTGCCCAGGGGACTTACACAGGTGGCTGTGTGGGAAGCGAGAGCAGGAGAATGTGGAAGACTGGACTCCAGCAAGGAGGAAGAGAGAGGGAAATGATATTCCGGAGCTTTCCACTAATATTCTGGGACGACTGCAGTACACTGGTTAATGTCCACAAATCATCCTATTGCAGGATATTCACCTCTTCACAGTCTGACTTTGCTGTACCTCCCATGGATAGGTGGGGTCTGCTTCTCCCCCGCAGCACCTTGGGCTGGCCTCTTTGTTTGCCTGGACCAAGAGAATGTAGCCATGGCGAGGCTGAAGCGCAAGCCTCATGATGGCTTGCAGCTCAGACCTCTGCTTGCTCTAAGACACTGTCAGGAAAACAACTGGTGAGAAAGCCCTCCTGAGAACGAGAGAGGCCCAGGTATTCACACTGTCTGGTGCAGTCCGTCCCCAGCCAACTGGTCCGCTAAATAGGACCCAGGGAGAGCAAGGACTGACTACCAGGAAAACCTCGGGTCAACCCACAGAATTTTGAGGATTAAACATTCTTGTTGTTTCAGGATCTAGCATGGCTTGTCGTGCAGCAACAAATAATGGAAACAGGCCAACAAAAGGAGCTGACCTTTTTTTTCTTTTTAAAAGATTTTCAGAAAATCATTCTAAGTTCAGAATTGGAAGTAGCCTAAGATCATTTTATGTCTTGCTGTTTCAATGGTTTATGAGGTTAACTGGAAAGTCAACAAACAGCACTTCGCATTCTCAATTTTTTGAAGTTCATTTCACTTTAACTGGAAAAAGCTTTACCCGTTTTATATGAAAAGAAATATCACAGAGCCAAATTTAAATATTATTCTAATAAGACAACACTGAATTATACATTTAAGAGTTGAGGGTTCAGTAACCTTCAGAATTTTTTCCTGGGATACCAACTAGATTTGCAAAAATAAGCATAGGGAACTTTTTTCCCTGAAAGTTCTCAGGAAAGTAAAAGAGAACAACTATGTGATCAAATTATCCCCAAAGCTTTAATTAAAGTCAAATGCTAAGGGAGAGTTCAAGTTCCTTAATTTTATTTCTAATTCACATAGAGAAGCATCAAAAAAATATTCCTCCATCCTTGTTCAAATACTTCATAATAGGGCTTATTTATTTTTATTGATGTGTTTGCATATGTTTATAGCAGCTATATAACATTTAACAAATATATCTCTACCTAAATATAGCAATGAGCTTGTTTCCACAGAGAATATCAAATATACAGCTGTTTTCCCATATTTACCTATTCATCAAAATTCTGGCAAACATCTCATGAGACTGTATTAATTTGAAACAACCCAACATTTGTATTATAAAGGTTTTTAAGGTGTCTCTAGTGAAGCTGGGAAGAAATATACATGTATATGGGTTCAAATATAACAGCAAAACATGACTGTAATGCCTACATTTGCAGCAAGAGTTACATTCAGAGTTGCCATAGCAGGCCACCCACACTCACACACACACAAAGGGGTGGAAGAGAAGAGAGAAAAGCAGTGAGCAGAGAACAGAATCTATTGTTGAAAAGACAGAGGTACTCTTCAATATAATTACTAGCAGGAATCCTAACTTTTAGACTGAATCGCTGTTTAATGGTAGAAGATTTCCAGGTGTTGGGAATGTGATTCAACATTTTTTCTCCAAACTTATCTACCATCTGAACCCTTGGCTTTAACCTTTATGGATACTGGGATTATGCAAAAGCAGGAGGGAATTCAGCTGACCATGCAGACGTTAGGGCTAGTAGGGCTCAATGATCTCTGGACTACTTGGAACTATTGTAGGCAGGAAAATTTGTGGTTCTATGGTTCTGGACAAGTTTCTTCACTTTCTGAGTAGCCTCACTGTAAAATGGGCATAATAATAGTACCTACTCCAAGGTGTTGTTTGGAGGACTCAATAAATTAGCACAATCAATTGTGATGTAAATAATAATAATGATAAAGAATAAGTTTTAATAATACCTAAAAAAGAATTAGTAATATAGTGAGTAAATTAGTAAAAGTGAAGCACTTAGCATCTGATACATAGTAAATGATCAATAAATGTTTGGTATAATAACAATAATTACAATGTATAAAACAAGTATTAAATAAGAAAACAAAAATGAAATAAAAATATAAATTAAATATAAATGAATATAAAATTAAATTAAAAATACATAATTATAAATTATTATTATTATTACAAACATCTCCAAGTCTATCACAGACTAGAACAGTATGGTTTATAATTCAGAAGTTGCTTAAATAAATGCCTGCAAGTAAGTTGCTAAAACAAAGCAAGTCAGACCATCAGACCAGGAACAAGACAATATATTAAGATTTTTCTAGTACATACAAGGAATTAATGTCTTCTTCCACAGCAATGCCTCTGAAGACAACATTCTGGCAGAACAAAAAGACCAAGTATTTTACTACACAAGCACATTCTCCACCATCGTCAAACCCTGGTTATGCCGCCAACTCTCTCATCTATTGGTGCTGAGATAACCGTGTGACAGTGTGGGTGGTCAGAAAGTATTCTGGAACTTGTCTCATTAGCTTGATCACATATGTACATGCAAATATATTTTTGATTCACACCTAGATACAAATATAAATATCAGACTAAGATGGGATGACAATGAATGAAAGGTATTTTGTGACTCTGAGTCACTCCCGTCTTAAATCTTCATTTTTAAGACTGAATGCTTCATATTCTAGGAGAGGTGGAAATATAGTCAAGCAATTCCGAGTGAATAGGAAAGAACATGGATGGATTGGCAGCTTTCATATCAAGTCTAGAAGTTCCTTAGAATGTGAAGGAGAAAGCAAAGCTGAGGGATAAAAGAAATCAGGGAAAATTAGGAGGAACAGAGTTGGGAGCACAGAAAGAAGCCAAGAAGGGAGCTGTGACTCATAAATTGTACAGAAGTCACAAGACCGTGGAAGAGAAAAAGGATAAGATGGGATTTGATCCATAATGCTATAAAATTTTTCTAGATGGAATGGTTTTTTTTTTAATTCTAGGCAGCGAGGAATAGAATTAATTAGCTTGGATTAAAAACTTTATAAATGTTAAAGTACATGCACTTATTATCTCCAAAACTGTCCTGCCATGTGAATGTTATGTACAATGTCACAGTTCCCCACCTAAATTGTCCTTTATTTAGTAATCTCTATTTCCACTCTCAAGGAGAGGGATCACAGGTTTGCTGTATATTCTCTTTGCTTTTTTAGATAACCTGATTCTAAACGCGACTGCATTAGGAACATTAGAAAAAGTTCCATCAAATAGATCTTTGAGGGTAAAAATAAGTTCAAGTTTTTTCAAGTCATGAGAAATCATCAAATTTGGTTCCAAATCAGTCTTGGGAACTCTTGTCAATGAGTCAAAATCAGAATGAAGTAGCTATTGGCACCACTAGAAAGGAGAATTCATAAAGACATTTAAAATCTCTGAACTCTTAACTGTAGGTAGCTATGGAAAAGCCTATTTGGTAAACTTTTTGGAGTCCAGCGCCACTGCTTCAGGGCGCCTCCTGGTAATAGAGGGAAAGGCTGACTGATGACAGGATGCTGGCGTCAAGAGCTCCTTGCAAGGCTGCCCTTCCTTGCGTTCCTGAGAATCAGTAAAGCATTCAGCTCGGACACTCAGGGCCAGCTAATGGTCCCAGGATAGCTGCCCTTGGACCTGGTTCTTACCACTAAAATGATGGCAAATACTCAAGAACAAAGAAAAAATATAATTTATAAGGACATTTTGGTTAGTTCTAAGAGAAAATATTAAAACACTGGTTGAGATATGTTATCAATAATGAAAGAACTTTCTAGAAAAAGAGGTCCCTTTTCCCCATCCCCACCGGAGAATATTAGGGCTTGAGTAGGCAGCTAAGAGGACTGGACAGGTCTCTTAATTGCTCTATTACTAGTTCATGGGGACTGCTACAGGACAAATTTGTTTCCATTAAGCCCTATTTAATACACAGACAAACATTCCCAAATAGAAATGCTAATGGCTATATTTTTTAATACAACCAACTCTACCCACACATAATCTCATGAGACTCAAATGACTTAATTTTGTTCACAGTACAAACAGCTATTATTAAAAATAAATTAAATGTCCTGCAGAAAGCTGTTAATGTGACTTCCGTTATGACAGGGAGAAATAATTTCTACATTGGGAGAATTAACAGAAAGGCAGACTAAGTCTGCTTTATCAGCCTTACTTACTGTCAGATACACAGCTGCATAGACACTGAGGGCTGCTTCTTTGGACGGAAATGTTTTCCTTGCTCTGGTGATGAGATCTGGGTTGCCCGTGCAGGCCTCTTCCCCACTGATGAACTGTGTATACTGCTGACATCCCAGGGCTGTATAGTTGGGCTTACACAGGGCAAGAAAATGTGGAGCCAGATTCCCTGTAACTACCTGCCCAGCATTTACGAAGATATCAGTAGCAAATAGTCCAAATGTATAAATTCCTGCAGAAGAAAACAAACCATTTTAACTCTTTAGGTTTTTGCACTTCAGTTTACCACAGACCAACATGGAAATATGTTATATAGTGGCTCCCATTTCACTCCTCTCCAGCTCGCCTCTTTGCTTTCTGGAGTGGTGGGAGTGTTAAATTATGGAACATATTGAGCTGTCTACCACTGGCTACATTTTTATGCATGGAGGGTTTATACGACATGAGATAAAAGAATAAGATATATTCTAAGACTGTGTTTGGATCATGGGAGTTTTAAAATGGAAACATGTTTCCCTGATAAGGGCTCAGTCTCTCACCTTCTACTAATGTTAGCAATCTATTTTCCCCTATTTTGAAAATATATTTTACCTTTTAACATAAAGCAAAGCAGTTGCATCCCTTTGATTATCCCTCTAGAACTCATTCAGACTGATATTAACTCTGTTGGAGTTGCCAATTAGCAGTAAAACCCAATGCCATCAGTTTTCATTTAGATATAGAAAATCTTAAGTAAAACAGAATGTGTTCAAATTAATCACTACATTACCTTCGGAAATATATGTTTATAAGTTAATAGCAGCTAGTAACTTAGTCCCATCTTTTCTTTCATAATTGAGTTTTTATTTATCAAGTTTGGGGAAATTTGAGTAAACAATAAAGCAATCAAAATTGTAATGTTTCCATTATCTTCACAATATTAAAATTTACTTGTTTTGGTTACCTGAAGGTTTAAAATTAAAAACATAGATTTCTTGGTCCCTTTTTGTTGACAAGGAACCTGCCAATTTACTCAAATCCAAAAAAAACATTTTCTAAATTCAATGCCATTGGTCATTATCATTGGTCAATATCTATAATGAGTAGGAAAACTAAATTCTTAGGGATCATTTGCAATTAAGCTTATAGATACAACCTTCAAGGATGTGGTACTGGTGTGAAGAGATCCATTCTTTTGTAACTTTGAGAAATAAAATCCACTGGAAATGTTAAAACTATATCAAAATAATTCCCAAACAGTTGGTTCACTAAAAAGTCATATAATTTTATTATAATACTTAGACATTTTTCTTCTTAGTCATATATTTCTGGAATGTTTTATTTTCTAAGTCTTTACATATTATTGGCTATTGTGTAAGAAATCACAAGGGAAGTTGTGTAGTATCAAATAATTTCCAACCATTAGACACATAGCTATTCTTTTAATTTTCAAAATATTATGTAAGATTATAAAAGTTTCATATACACAAAAACGTTATGTTTCTTTTGTATACATATATAAAAATGGCAATGAAACAAAGACCTTAGTCCTCTCTACCTAAAAATTTTAAAAGGTAATGATAAAGAGCTTTTTCTTTACATCTTCCCATCATTTCAGGAGTCATACCAGTAAATGTTATCAATAGCAGAAATTTGGGAAAGTCAGAGAAATTAAACAGAAGGGAGCTCAAAATGTTAATGTACACAACCTCTCCTTCCAAATATCATGGCCTAGCACAAGTACCTAAATGACAAGTTTTCTTCTCTAGTCCTTTGAAATCGAGGCTACAATGTACTCATTTTATTTAACCACACCATTCTCTTTATAAGTGTAATAAGTTTTTCCTCTTTCAAATAGAGAGAAATATTTGATAAGGATATGGAATGATACTTGTAAAGTTCCCACATGTTCTTTAGAACTAAAATACCAGGGCATCAGGCCCAAGGCCAGTACTGTAGTTAACTACAAAGATACTTATTAAAGTGAAATCCCATGAGTGTATCCACTGTGCTGAATAAAGTTACTGTAAAAAATGGCCGTATTATGCAATAATATTTTGCTTACTAGCTTCCTATTTTATTAACTAGAAACATCCAAATCATGATAAACAAGGGAACAAGAAAAAATCAAGCACTCCTAAAATTTCATAAAACCATTTAAGAAAATGCAGTCTTAAAAGCACACTTTACGATGCTCCACATCGCTAATCATCAGAGAAATGCAGATTAAAACCACAATGAGATATCACCTCACACCAGTGAGGATGGCCAACATCCAAAACACAAACAACAACAAATGTTGGCGAGGATGTGGAGAAAAGGGAACCCTCCTACACTGCTGGTGGGACTGCAAATTAGTTCAACCATTGTGGAAAGCAGTATGGAGGTTCCTCAAAAAACTCAAAATAGAAATACCATTTGACCCAGGAATTCCACTCCTAGGAATTTACCCTAAGAATGCAGCAGCCCAATTTGAAAAGACAGATGCACCCCTATGTTTATTGCAGCACTATTTACAATAGCCAAGAAATGGAAGCAACCTAAGTGTCCATCAGTAGATGAATGGATAAAGAAGATGTGGTACATATACACAATGGAATATTATTCAGCCATAAGAAGAAAACAAATCCTACCATTTGCAACAACATGGATGGAGCTAGAGGGTATTATGCTCAGTGAAATAAGCCAAGCCGAAAAAGACAAGTATCAAATGATTTCACTCATATGCGGAGTATAAGAACAAAGAAAAAAACTGAAGGAACAAAACAGCAGCAGACTCACAGAACCCAAGAACGGACTAATAGTTACCAAAGGGAAAGGGACTGGGGAAAATGGGCGGGAAGGGAGGGATAAGAGGGAAAAAGGGGCATTACGATTAGCAGATGTAATGTTGGGGGGGCACGGGGAGGGCAGTACAACTCAGAGAAGACAAGTAGTGATTCTATAGCATCTCACTACGCTGATGGACAGTGACTGTAATGGGGTTGGTGGGGGGGACGTGATGAAAGGGTAGTTTAATAACCGTAATATTGCACATGTAATTGTAGATTAATGATAATAAAATAAGTTATATTAGAAAAAATAAATTAAAAAAGCACACTTTACTTAGCATCATACATTCTTTAGAAATATGTATGCAAATGCAGAAAAATATTTTTACTTAAGTAGGCATGATATAATTTGCTTAATAGTATTTAGGAAAATGTCAATTTCATCATTTTTAGTTATGACTAAATTATGGCTCATTTTGTTATTAAATGACTTATGCAAAGATAAATGAGTCAAGAACACAGCATTGATGCATGTGAAAAAATAAAGTTTCATATAGAATTATCCCTTCAACAGTATAAATGAGGCCTTTGGAGATGTTTAACTTGATTGCAATAAAAAGTAGTCTTAGATATGAAGATCTTTAATCTTCACAGAAATTTAAAGGCATGATGACATTTGACTAGTCTTTAAGTGGGTTTATATAGAGACTTGGTGATCTCTGCAGAGTGTCTTCAAACTCTTCATGATCCCATCAATAAGAGAAATATATTGAAGGGTTATAGCATCCTTAATGTTAATCTTAACACTAATCAGAATTCATCTTAAATGGTATTTACTATAAACAGACATACTTTTTTATATGATAAATCTAGGAAGTAGTATATTACATTTTATTATGTCAGTTCAAAAATTTGTCTTGGCCAAGTTTCTATTGAATTGAGGTTTTTTCAATAACTCATCACTGTTCATATTTATTGGTGCTAGAATCTAGATTGAACAGTAAAATATCAATAAGTCTTCGAATAGTCACCACTACATTTTTGTTGCTCTGAAGTACCTGGAGTGCTACATATAGAGTTGACAATTACAGCATTTCTTTGCCAAGCTATTTTTCTTATCCTTCATTAGGTGTTCAACAACCTAACTAGATTATCATTTCCCCCCAAGCACTGTTCCTAAAATTTCATAAACAGGATAATTTCTTTTAATTATGTAATTTTTAGTTTATTAAAGAATATTAAACATCTAAGTATGTTGGTTTTTGTTCTTTAAAATAATATGGAAATCACACCTGAAACGGTCTTACAATATGAAAGAGACAGTAGTACACACCACTTATTTTTCAAACCAAATTGAAACATTCAAAGAAAAAAATAACTGAGTATTTGCAGAGTTAAGATGCTGATCATTCTAAAGGTTAGCTTACACATAAGCACTGTTTCAGCAACAATTAAAAACAATTCAAGGAACACATACCAAGAAATCGAACAGTTCGCCGCACCAGTGGGTTTATATAGCAACAGTCTCCAGTTAAAATAGTTTTCTCCTGGTTTTCAAAATCCCTTGTGGCTAGTTGTAGGCAAAACACAGCAGTTTCTCCAACTATTATCTTGTGAGAAAATAAAAGGTTAAAGAACATTAGAATTGAACCACTGTAAACAGAATATTTTTATTTTTTCAAAATAATGCAAACAACCCCTCCTTTGAATGGTAACAATTTCCATATAAAACTGAAGCATACTTGCTTAATGAAATTCTTTTACTTTAAGCTTATCCTTCCACAGGTAACCCACACTTCTCTCGGTTCCAATGAGTATTAAACTGATAAATTATGAATACAAATGGACTATAAAATTTTTGTTTTCTGAAAGACTTCATTAAAAAATAAAATTTACAAAGGATTTTTGCTTTAAGGAAGCACTCTTATTTTTGTTGTGTAATTGAATTCATGTTTTATTTTTAAGTGATTATGTCTTGTTTAAACCTGACTCTGCCACAGAAATAGGAACAATTATCTATGAAAATAGTCTCAAAAGGATCTGATATAGACATACTAATTTAAAATTATATTAATATTTTTATAACAAGAAAGCAGATCAGTTCACTTGTGTTTGGCCTTAAGCTTATCCTTTCCCCAAATCTCATCATTCTACTCTGGGATATTGTTAAGAATTATAATCTTAATAATTATAAAGATTATAAAGAAATTAACATATTCTTTATACTTAAGTGTACATATGCCATTTGAATCTTCATATAAAACATGTGAAACAGAGTATTATCACACCTCTTTTACAAGTGAAAAAAATAAGAATTAGAATTCAAATGAATTGCCCAAGGCCATGAGAAGGAAAGAGAAAAAATATGTTCTGGTTCAAATTCTTTGCTCTACTATGCTGATTTATTAAAGGGCCTCGTTATCTTCTGCTAGTGTTGTACCATTTGCTGTGGTTTACGTACGTGGTCTTTAAAATCCCCCAGCAAGGTGTCAGAGCCAAGTGTTATTATTCCATTTTACAGGTGAGGGAATGGAGGCTTAGAGAGGTTAAATAATTTAAGCTCCATCAGGCGTCAAGAGCCAAGCAGAAATTTTTGACGCAACTCCAGATCTCTTCACTCTATTTAATACCCTGAACAGCGGCACAAGAAATAAGATCAAGAGAAAAGAAACTGATCTAGTGGTATGTCTCCCAATTTGTCATTGTTAAGATTAGTTTGTAATACATCTTGTCAAGGTTCAATAATGTACTCTATAGGGAGTCCCGGACATCTCCTGGGGAAATGCTTTTAGGGTCTTCATGAAAAGTAGTATCTATGATTACAAGATAGACCAAATTATAAGGCAGAGAAGGGGGTCACAGGAGATCAGGCGTTGGACCTAATTTTACCTCAATATGAACAACAGATTATGAGGCATCTCTTAATTGTTATTCTTCTTTCTACCTCTTTTTCCTCTTTTCTTACTATAGCTCTTTTTCCAAGTAGGTCAGGGTTCAAGGTTAACCCAGAAGATGAGCTGAATCATAATAAGGGACTCTATCCAGTCTCACCTCTCTGGTGAAACTTGGCTGAATTAGGAAAGGCTAGAGGTTATTGCCTTCCAAATCCTCCTGAAATTTTGACTTTGGTAAAGTACAGGACGTGTGTGATGAAACAGTCCGTCCGGCCTAAAGAGGCACAAAGAGTGTCATCAGCTGCCACCAGGGCCCTAGGAGAAACTGACAAATAGACAAGCTGTGTGTTTGACACTTTTTTATCTCCCTCTCTGAATCACTCTTTGATGCCCTACCTCTTCTCTGCTGCTCCTTGGAAGAAGTTACTCTCTGAGTTTTGGGACTTAATTTCCTCCAAGTCTGTTTTGCTCTAGAATGCCCCAAATTCTAACTCTACCATCAATTCTACATGGAGCTGACTGGCTCCCTGCCAGATTCTTTTTCCTCAGCCTGCTCTCATTCACAGCAGGTACTCTGGGGTCTCCACCCCAAGGCTGGAGTTACACCCCAGTCCACTGATCTCCCAGCTCAGTCTGTTAACACTGAATGTAACAGATACCCAATAATTCTTACTGAATGCATGAATGAGTTCCATCCTCAATAGATCTCATAGTCAATGTATCAGAGGTCTTTTGACCTTTTGCCTCTGCCTCTGACCTTTTGCCTGACTCCTAATAACCAACTTCTGCCTTCTTCCCATTATGAAGGCTGTACTCTAGGCTAGAGAGTAGTTCCTATGACCAGATCATGTGTGCTTAGTCCCTGACCTGGTTTAGTTGCCAGATTCCCACCAGACTAAGAACTGCCCTGTCTGGACCCCTCTTCCCAGTTTCCTAATGCTAACATCTTGCCTGCATCTCAGCATACTTCATGTTTCTGAATTTCCTGTTTTGTGTCTTCAGTGAACTTGCCAAACACTGTCCCACAACTGTTTGGTTGCTACTAAAGAAACCCACTCAAACCGGATTAAGCAAAATTGGGAATTTATTCTGGGCTTGGTGGGTTATTTCAGAATGCAAGGGGGTGGGGCTCAGGACCAGGTCCAGGAACGGAAATTCCTCAGGAATCCAGGCGACTACGCTGTCCCATTCTCCTTCTCTGGAGTCACACAGTCTCTCAGCTCAGCTCTTCCCTGAATGCCTGACTCATTCTCACCTTTCTGCAAGCCAGTTCTCCCGCTTCCCAGCGCGCATGATCACCTCATCGGTTTCGAACAGCCCTGTCTTAAACCTGTCAGCTCAGTTCAATTACTCTTCAACTGATCGGACTTACTAAACCACAACTCCAATTCCCAGGAGGTTCAGCTTGGGACACGCATCTCTTGCGGTCTAACGAACCAAGGTTAAGGAGATGTGTCACAGTGTATGAAAACTGCCTCTCCGAGTAGAAAGGGTAGTTCTCAAAAAAAGGGAGATGTCTGCTTCAAACCCCCACCCGATACATCTTGTTGGACCGCTCCCAGACTAGTTCTTGCCCTAGACTAACCTTTCCCCCATCTTCTCTGGATAGTGTGTTCCGTCTGCCTACTTGGACTTTGTCTCGTCAAATGTGCCCAGATGCTAGTGAGTGCTTTCCTCCGGTGGGTAGGCCCGCTTCACGTGCTCTAGGTTTCCCTCCCTCGCTGTGACGTCCATGGAACTCCTCATCCAAATCATCATCTCTCTTAACTTCCGCCATTCCAACGTCGTAAGTCAAAACTCCCAACATCAACTACTGTCAGATGAATTCCAGCAATGAAAATAAAACAATTCTTATCATGATGAATAATAAGAGTTAGGATCCACGGGTAGGCACTGATGTTTAAAGATGGGTTTATCACCTTGTTGCGTAGAAACGATAATGGTATAAGGCTGCCCATGCTCAGTTTTGACTCAGTGCCAATAGAATATTCAGGAAGAAGTGTCACTGAGTCACGGAGGTGGCTGTGACACGTGCCATTGTATCTCGGGCTCCTGTGAGGCTTGTGTACTGATGCCCCAGCTGCCGCTATTGGGGACTGACTGCCAAGTTCCTGCGAAGGCCACACTTCCCGCAGAATTCTCCTGGCTGACGCCTAATCATGGTGGGGGTACTCTGTGAGCTTACTCCTGAGATGGGGATACCTCCCACTGCCAATTTTGGTTTGAAAACTCCCCGTGAGCCTGCCCTAGTCTTTATTAGAATTGTGCTGCCCTCTGAGGTGCTTTGTGTCCAATCCTCCATCCTTCCATTCTCTTTCACAGGAGGGATGACACCTCCCTCCAAGTCTGAAGGCTCTCCCAGCCCTCTCTGGCCTACGCTCCCCCAATCTTTATCGTTTACGTGTGTTTACCCTGATAAATCTCACATATGTTTAATCACATTTGCTACTGCTTCCAGGAGACTCTGATTATCACAGCATCAAACAAAGACAGGATGCAATCCTGATAACTCTTAAAGGAAGGGCAGTTATGAGACAGACGTAGAGGACTGGGGTGCCAGCCCTACCAGGGAGGCAGGGTCAGGGGAGGAGAGGATGTAGCCCTCCGCCTGGCCGCTTCCGACTTGACCTGAACAGAACGAGTGTAAACTGAGTGAACTTTGGGGATAGGGGCTCTGGCTGATGAATTACAGACCTGAACTCTGTGTTCCCCAGTACTTTATTTTGGTTCTTTTCTTCTTTTCCTGCCAGAAGCCCTCCCTGGGAAACTTCATTCCCCCTAAGGCTTTACCAGCCACTGCCACTCTAAGGAATCCTAAATTCTTTCCTCCCTGAACTCCCGATGTAGGTCTCCAATCACCTGTTAAACAGCAACATCTCGACATGCTCAAATATACATCCTGAAGTCCTCAAAGCCTTCCGTCCCAAATGAAATCCCTGCCTCTCACCCTAAGCTTCTTGCTCCTCCATTTCCCCATCTCAGCTAACCGCCAGCCTCCACTTGGACAAACCATTGCACACCATGCTGACACCTCCATTTCTCCATCCTCCATCAACTGCTAAATCATGCTGCATTTATATCTCAATTATATTTCAAACGTGTCCATTTTTATCACCTTTGCCATTTTTAAATTCAGTCTTTCTCACTTCTTCCCTGAATTACAGCATCCCCGGAACTCACCTCTATGCTTCCATTTTCTCCGCTCTTCAAACTGTCTACTGCCAGGTTGATATTGCAAACAAATTTGTGCCATCCAAATTTCCTATTCACCATTCTCAGCATGTCTTCATAGCCAATGGAGTAACAGCAATTGTCATAAGAAACTGTTTACAACTGAGTACAAATCCATCTTTTTCAGCTTCTGCAACTCAAACACATAGCTTCCAGATATGCCATGTTCTAGTCACCGTTAACCATTTAATTTCCCAACATACCAGGCATTTTCATACATCCAGGCTCGTGCCCCTGGTCTGCGGCTTTGTATAACTTGGTAGGCAGGGCAGGGTTCTATGCCTGGGACATAATTTAAATATTGCCTCCTTTCCACAACTTTCTCTCTATTCCTGGTACAATCCATTCTCCCGCTCTGTGCTCCAAAAGCACTTTGCACACTTATGATGGTACTTTCCCCATGGCTTCATAGCTATCAGTAACAGCTGTCTCCTCCACTCAGGCGAGAGTTTCTCTGAGGCAGGGACTGTATAATGTTTATTGTTAAACTTCCATAGTAAAGCAGAATGACCGGCCATGAATGTAAATGGCTGTATGAATGAGTGAAATCCAGCTCAATCTGCCCATTCTATAGATAAGGACACCTATCCATAGAGAAATAGAAAAGTTAAACATGCCTGAGTCACAGAGTTACTGGGCACAGCCAGAATCTGAATCCAAGCTTAGAGCTATTTTTGACCACAGCTTCTGCCTCGGAACTTGTGAGCTTTTCTTCCGACTTTTCCAGGTTAAGCCTGGTCGGCCCCATCCCCACACACTCCTCGGTGCCCAGGTCGCACTCCGCCACATTCTCAGCATTTCTACAGTTTTAAGGGGAAGATGTTGGGTCACAAAATACCTTCTACACCTCCTGGGGTCTCCAGGTTTAAGAGAACTGCGTTAGACAAGGACTTACTGATACTTTAGACAGACACACGCCAGTCTTAAGACAAAGACCAAAAGCTTCCTGCCACCTTTCCTGACTGCCCTCATATCTTTGAGGTTGTGTTTGCAATGAAATTTGTTCATGCTTCCTGTTCATACCCTTGTTTCTTATGTGGATTTGAGGCCCTGGAGGTCTGGTCACGTTCTCACCATTCTCAAGAAGGGGTTCTTACTCTGGACTCACTGGTTACCATTTTCATTAGACTCCCAAAGCAGCCTTTGGGTGAACAGCACGATTAGTCTGCTTTCTCTCCTACAAGGAGAAGGGTGAATGTGACCATACAAGGGCACAAAAGCCAGACACAGGGATGCTAAAAGCTTTGTCGCCTTGTAGTTTTCCTTGATCAAAATTTCCTTTCTTGTGTGAACTAACAAATGAAACCTGTTTCCAGAGAGAGCTGAGGTGATGAACAGCGAGAACTGAGATTGGCTGTGAGGGCACATGGCCCTCCTCCCGCAGGTCACGGGCTCCAGCCTGTGAGAGTGAGAAAGGGGCAGAAGACGGGGAAGGGCACCTGTGGCCCCCGCGGGGATGTTCAACCCACTTCCCATGGGTCAGCTGTTCAGAGGAGGCACTTCTCCCCCATCCTAGCAAAAGTTCTCCATTCACTGGGATATAAAAGAAAAGGGAGGAAAAAGACTTCACCAGTAGAAAGAGTACAGGCTGCACAGTAAATTCAGAGCTGTTGACCCTCCCTTCATCTCCCGCATCTGCCTTCCAGTTCCCTCCCCTGGACTCACTGACCTTGTCCCGCCCCTGCACCTCCCCTACCAAACAGAAGCCCTGCCTGATACCCAGTTCTACAGGAAGCCCCCAGACTACCTCTGCAGGTCGGTGGTGTCTATTTACGATCGATGTCATCCCATACAGAATGTGGCAAGACGTTCCCCAAAAGCTTAGGAGCTGCTGCCGAAGGGCGCTCACTGCTGCACCTACCAGACAGCGTTGGCTGAGTGACTGGGTGATTCCTTGAGTCACAGATTCCCTCCCACCTGCAGCCTGACGGTCTGCATCCCTGGAGGCAAGCTTGTGCTCGTGAACCTCACCCAGCCTGATTAATGGGGACCCTACCCTCCACAGACCTCCCCAAACTGGAACCCTGTATTATACCCCATCCTCTCACTGAATAACTCCATTTTGTTTTCCCGAACTCTGTGTTGACATTATGAAGCCCTCTAAGCCCCACCCTGCATATCAAGCTGGACCGACACACCCCTACTTCCTAACTAACTCAGCCATGTCTCCATGCTGTCTTTGAGGGCAGATCTGGTATGAGGTCCTATGTCTCATCCATTGCCCTGGATGACATAATGGCAGTTTGGCAGTGAATAAAAAGCCCCATTTTGCTGATGAACAGTGACCTACAAAAACACAGGTGTGAAACATCAATCTCCAGCACCGATGCCTTAATGTCTCTGTTATGAGCACAAAATGTTGCTCTCATACCTCGACTCCCAGAGGCTGACTCTCTGTTATCCATATTTCCTAATGACAAAATACTGAAGTAAGCTCTTCCAGGAAGAAAAAAATTATTGTAGACCTTTATCGAATGTGCAACCCCAAACAGCTCTATGTTTTCATTTACAAAAACCCAATTAGAAATTCCTCTCCCCTCCAACTGGTGGTGACTCAAAGATATCAATGCATCATTGGTTTGAAATTGGAACAAGAAAACCAGTTCAGATGTCATGCAGCAGTAAAGGTCATGCACTCAGTGTGACAGTATGTGACATGTGTCTCATACACTCCAGATATATGTGAGATAATATCCGAAAAGCAACTTTAATCCATAAAAGTATAGTCATGGGACACACTTAAGTTTTAAAATGTGGGTGGATATAGAGTTTCTGTTTTGGTTCCTATCAAACACACGGTACATTCTTGTTTTTATACACACACATAGAGAGAGAGAAAGAGCTCATTTCCCATCATCAGTTTCAAACTATTTCCCATCATCAATTTCAAGCTAGCCAAGGAAGTTCTAAACTTTGCTAAGAAGTTAAAAACTACACTGGGTACCACGACACTAACTTCGTGTCACTGTACAGAGAAACAAAGCCTTCTTCTGTGTATGTATAGAGTCCAGTGCCTCTTGTGAGCAGTTGCTAACTTCTCATAACATAGTTTCTTGAGTGAACTGAGGTTAGCAGAGAGGAGAATTAGTTGAACTGAAAGAGTAATTTGGTTAGTGACGTAACAGTTGCACAAGCCCTCCCAGAAATCAAGAAATTATGGTTATATCTTGCTGTAACTATATATACATATAATTTGACCAAGAAAGGTTGTATTCTCACTTTCACACCGTCACATTGCTGTGGGAGTGGCTACCTTAGCCTAGGCCAACATTCCCTGCACACTTGCCTCTAGGGGACTTACACCTAAGGAACATTAGGATAAATGATGTATCTCATTTTGGACCAAAAGGTAAAAGATCAGGTGTGCCTTCTCCCTGTTTTCTTCCCCCAGCTGCTGGCTGGAAGCAGAGAGATCTCTGGGTCCAGCAGTTATTGGTGCCACAAGACAGAAGGAGTTAAAATCCCTCAGGCAACAGCTCTGCGTTGGACTTGTTTCTTGAGTGAAAGATGAACTCTAATGTGAAATGTGGAGGTTTATTTGTTACAGAAGCTAGAACTTCCTACTTTCCCTGTTTTTAATAAGAAGGAGCAAGTCTCAGACTCAAAGTCTTCTGCAGAAAACAGAATAAAAAATTATTGGTTTTTATTGTGTTTATTTTATGGTTACCTCCTATTTACCAAGTGGAAATGATATGATTTTTCTTCTATAATAATTAGGTAGTAAAGTGGATTGATTTAAAGAAAAATAAATGATAGTTGAGGTAGTACATCATAGAAACAGGAAAGGTGGTACTGTGAAAGGCAAATTTGGGAAATATTTAACATATAATAAAAGCTAACTTAAAGCTTCTACACAGCAAAAAAAAAAAAAAATCAACACAATGAAAAGACAACCTAAGGAATGGGATAAAATATATATGCAAATCATGTATTTGATGATAATGTCCAAAGTATGTAAAGAACTCATAAAACGTAATTGGAAAAAAACAATTTAATTTAAAAATGGGCAGAAGAACTAAATAGGTATTTTTCCAAAGAAGACATACCGATGGCCAATAGGTATATGAAAAGATGCTCCACATCACTAATCATCAGGGAAATGCAAACCACAGTCACGAGCTATCACCTCACACCTGTTAGAAGGGATATTATCAAAAAGACAAGAGACAACAAGTGCTGGTGATGATGTGGAGAAAAAGGAACCTTTGTGCACTCTTGCTGGGAGTGAAAACTGGTGCAGCCACTGTAGAAAACAGTATGGAGTTTCTTCAAAAAATTGAACTAGAACCACAATATGATCCAGTAATCCCATGGCATTATTTTTAATAGCTAAGATGTGGAAACAATCTAAGTGTTCATCTATGGAGGAAAGGATAAAGAAGATGTGGCATATACATATGTATAATGGAATATTATTCAGCCATGGGGAAGAAGGAAACCCTATTGTTTTTGACAACTTGGATAAGACTTGAACAAGGCATTATGCGAAACGAAACAAATCAGACAAGACAAATGCTGCATGGTATCACATATATGTGGGATATTTTTTAAAAAGAAGTTAAATTCATAGAAACAGAGAGTAGAATGGTGGCTGCCAGGAAGTAGAGGGTGGGGGAAATGGAGCGATATCAGTCAAGGGCACAAACTTCCACGCAAAAGATGAGCGAGGTCTGGGGATCTAATGTACAGCATGGTGATTAAAGCTAGCGATACTGTATTATATACTTGAATGTTGCTAAAAGGGTAGATTTTAAATGTTCTCACCACAAGCACAAAAGAAATAATTATGTGAGGCAATGGAGGTGTTGGCTAATGCTATGGTGGTCATCATTTTGCAATACGTGAATGTGTAGAATGAACAGGTTGTACACCTTAAACTTAAATAAGGTTATATGTCAATTACAGCACGATAAAGCTAGAGAGATTTTAAAAATCTGACTTACATGATATTTACTAGGTTTTTGGATTGTTCTAAGTGCTTTGTTAATATTTACCAATTTAAGCTTTAAAACAACCATATGAGGTAGGTATTGTTATTAAAATCCAGTGACAGATGAAGAAAATAAAGCACAGATAAACTGACAAGGGCTGGGTATAGAATAAGGAACCAGGTCTGGACCAGGGCAGCCCATCTCTGGAAGCCATGCTCTGAACCTTTCCATGTTACTAGCAGTGGTCATGTGGCGTGTGGCAACCAGGATGCCCCCATACCCCAGGGAGAAGACAGCTTAGTGCAGTGATGGGTCAAAAGACAGCTTTGATAGAGTGAGATGAGGCCAAGAATTGGATTTGTTCCTTTGAGTTAAGGTTTGCCATCTTTAAGAAACTCCTGTTAAGATGCAGACAGTAGGGGAGGGGATAAGAACCACATGAAGCTGCTGTTCCCACCACTGGGGGGTTGGGCGGGGCTTGGACAAGCTTGTTGAATTAGTTCTCAGTTGGGAAACCAGAGGAAGGACACATGTCAGTTTGGGGTGTGCTCTCGGGGCGCAGTTCCCAGGTGTGGTCCCCAGGCCATCTGCACTGGCAGCTCCCAGGAACTTGGTGGAAATGCATGTCCCTGGGTCCCACCCCAGACCGACTGATGCAGAGGCTCTGGGCGCGGGGTCCATCTGTGTTTTAATACACCCTCAACGCTCTCTAAGGGATATTTCAAGGGGTCTAACACTCCTGATTACCTTGTTTTAAATTTGTCAGGAGTATCTTAAAAAATTTCTAGGTATTTCATTGAACAAATAATGACTATGTACTTGTACTGTGCAAAGAACTATTCTAGGCATTGTAGTGAAGGGTGGGATTATAGTAGGGGAGGTTAAATGAAAGCAAAAATAAAAAGAATTCAGATGTTTTAAATGAGACTTGGACAGAAGAAGTGTCCTGACAAGCCTCTCTATGCTCAGCACCCCAGCAGGTCTTGCTCGTCTTCTTCAAGTATGGATTCTGCTATGCTTCTCACTATGGCTGAAAGGCAGGAGGCCGTCAGAGAAACTTACAACTTACCTGCCAATACAGACCCACACACAAATAATACTAATGAATGAATAAAGGATGAGATGAGCAGTGAGTGCTGACTGAGGTCTCAGTATGCAAATAACCAGACATAGTGTTCCTTTCTGGAGCCCTCTTGCAGAAAGGCATCCGGTCTTCTTCCACCGCATCCAAGCAGTGTGGCTGATATTAACCTCCAGGGCCTGAGGACCAGAGAGCACAGGATGGGGAAGCACTACCTGGAATGTTTGTTCCAAGCACTACAAAGGCATACTGTGTCTCCAAGGGCAGCACACTGAGGATGAACACTAGACCCTCACAGCAGGGGTGGAATCTCGGCTTTACCTCCTATTAGCAGAATGACCCTAAGTGAGTCATAGAACTCCTCTTTGCCTCAGTGTCCTCATTTATAAATGAAGATAATAGAAGTAATACCATCATAGGCTGTTGTAAGGATTAAATGGGCTGTAATAGAATTCTTAGAACAGGAACTATTAGCACAGGATTAAGCACCACGCAAATTTTGGCCATTATTAGATGACCTTGTAGGTTCCGTGCAAGTCAAATATGTGAAGGTTTAATGCTTGTGGTGATGGAATCTGGGATGCCTAGAATAGGATAATACAGTAGTTTGATAAGTTGGGATAGTGTGAAAGTCCTGACACTAACCTTGGAGTGAGTGTGTGTGTGTGTGTGTGTGTGTGTGTGTGTGTAGCAGTGGGGCCAGGGAGAGAAGCATGAGGATACAGAAAAAAGAAGCATGGTCTGCCTAATAGAAGGAACAGATTTACAAGCTATGCACACTGCCTTTTTAACGACAAGAAGTTTGTGAAAAACATTAAAAAACATCTTTCTAGTTAAAATAAATACTGCTAATTAAACTTTACATGATCTTCATTGCCCAAGCATTCATATAAACATAGAGGACATAAGCTATAAGAAAAATTGAATTATATGGGTGCTGTATTACAAATTCATTTAGCATACCTGGAGCTTTTTAAAAGTGTTTGATGTGTAAGGTTAAATTCTCCACCTTCACAAACCTACTATAGGCCAGTATTGTTATAATGTACCTGTCATTCCTCAAAAGAGCTAACTCATAACTAATAAAACCAGTAACAGGTTATTAGCTTATTTTCCAGATCTTCTAAAATATATATTTAGATTAATTTTCCCTGTACTTTATCAACAATAAAGAAGCAACATGATAAAATTGAAATTCTTTGGAAATTTGAGATAAGGAAGTTTTTAGAAATAAGCTTTTGAAGCACAGGAAATTATTAATTGTCCCTATGCCAGTGCTTCTAAAATTATGCTCAGCAGGACACTGGCTGTTTTTTTCTTTTCTTTTTTTTTTTTTTGCAGTGGAGGGGGTAAGGGGAAAGATTCCTGGTCAAAAAAAAAATCAGCTAAAAGCTACAAACTCTAATCCCTCCCAGAGATTCACAATGCATATTAGCGCTTCAAGATTCGTAAGTTCTAGCTGACCATGAGAGCATTATTTTATTGTCTTCATTTTATTGATAAGGGCACTAAGGCACAGAGAGATTATATGACTTACCTAAGGTCATTTAGCTAATAACCCACAACGCCAGGACTCAACTCCATGCAGTTCAGCTGTGGAGTTCAACTTAACATTATAATGTTTTATTATTTGGCTTTATTTTAGGGAGAAAAGTCTGGCAATTAAAGCTTTCTTGTCTGAACTTCTGCATTTAAGAGTGTAATTTCCTCCCAGTTAGCTTTCCTGCCTGACCAAAAGCATGACAAACTGTTAAAGAGAAATGTTAACTTTGCTGGCCAGTATTTCCCAAACTTATTTGATCTTAGAACTCTATGTTTTAAGGATAATCCTAAATATCTGGTAGAGCTTGTATCCCAGAAACACTAGGGAGATTAAGTAAAAGCCGAAGTCTTCCTTTTTCGATGAGAGAAATTTGCATTTAGGAAGTATTGGCTAGTATAGTGATGTATGGTAATTGGACAAAAGAACTAGGGCTCTTCAGAAAGAAAAAAGTAAAGCTTAGAAAGGCTAACTTTATGAAGGGATGACAAACTCATTCCCTGCTCCCCTGGTTCAACAAATGATTTGTAAGAAATACATATTTGGTCATTTCTCAGGTATATTTGCTTTTCACCCACAGTTCTTAAAAACATTCCAGAGCCATAAAGGTGAAACGACTGTCTCATTATTAGAGGCTGACTTTTGCATCTCACCCAGAGGTGTGAACACCAACCCCGTGGTTCAAGGCTGGAGCTTCCAGGGCCACCCACTGACCTCTGGGCGGGGTGGGCTGGAAGCTGAATCAGCCAATGGCCAATGCCTTAGTCAATCACATTATGTAATGAAGCCTTTATAAAAACCCAAGAGAACAGCTTCCTGGCCCTTTTTCTGAGAGCTTCCACACTAGAGGAACCAGAAGACTGGCATGTGTCACCCACGTGGGCCCTAAGCTCCATGAGGACAGAAACTCCTTCGTTTGGTACCTCACCCTATCTACCTCTTCATCTGGGCATTGGTTCTGGGCATTGGTTCATATCCTTTATCATATCCTTTAATAAACTGGAAGATGTAATTAAATGTTTTTCTGAATTCTGCGAACGGCTCTAGCAAATAAATCAAAGCTAAGAGGAGATTTTTGGAGCCTCCCATCTGTAGCTGATTAGTCAAGGGCACAGATAACAGCCTGGGGCTTGGGACTGGCATTTGAAGTAGGGGGTGGACGGCAGTCTCGTAGGACTGAACCCTTAATCTCTGGAATCTGATGCTATCTCCAGGTGGACAGTGTCAGAATTGAGTTGAATTATCAAAACCAGAAATTCCTCGGGGTTTTATGGGAAGGAACCCCCTCTCCCATGTTGGAATTAGGTCTGGGACCCCTAAAAGGTCTGTTTATTAACAAAAGTAGAGAATGCTTGAAGTAAAAGAGAACAAGTATTGATTCACATAATGAGAAAGAAAAACATTACTCTAAAAAGTGACACAGGTGGGAAATAAAAAGGCATTTAAGTTGTGCATTTGTGCAGCAGAAAGTAGCCACAGAACAATAGTGGGATTTACCTGACCTCTACAATCTAAGAGAGAAATCTTCCTTTCCTGCAGCCCAGAAGAGCCATACTTTTCCCCACTGGTCTTCCTCCGGGTATTCATTGGCAACTCAATCTAGGGAGAATCATCAAGGGACCTAAGCCAGTGGGAGCTTTTGATTACTGTCGTGTAGCAGACAGTACTCTTATCTTTTTGTTTCTAGTTTGGAAAACCTATATTGCTGTGTGGTTGAGATTTCTTCTGTACCAAAATACAAGTTTCTGTTGTGCCGCAGGCCTGAATTATCAGCGGTCACCTCCAAGGGCCCTGCCCAAGTTAAGGGAATGTTCATTCAGTAGGCTAAACTGGGAAAGTCTGGCTCACGCTCTCCTTTCCATGAAAATGGGCCTGTGAGGTGACAGCCCTGCCTGCGGAAGCAGATTCATCGTACAGCTCTTTCCCTGGAGGCCGTCTTCTTCTGGGCTCCGTGGCCTTCATTTCTCTCATCCTGAAACAGACTGCCAGAACAAATGTCTTTGAAGGCCATTCATTTTTACTGATGAACAAAAAACCCCGTGACATTTGAAGGACTTTATTTTAAAACACTTTCACGGGAAGAGTAAATATTGATGACATAGGAAATCCTTATACTTTACCGAGCCATTAAAAATGATGAAAACATACAAAGAAAAGCATGACTGGAACCCAAAAATAAATGAATGAGATGAATCTTGGAGCATAAACTCATTTTGCAGTCCCATCTCAACTGTGAGACTTTCCAGCTTACTGCTCACAGTGTATTAAGAAAAGATATAATTTAAATGTGAAACGCTAATAGCTCTGATTTGGTTGAATTTATCAAGCAAGCCAATTTAAAGATTTCCAATATATCATGGTGAATACATTTTAGAAATTGATTATTACTCTAGATGTCTTTAAGATTATGACACAGACACATTTATTGTATAAATTCATAAATATACTCCCTTCCTTGTCATTTTGAAAAGTGACATATAGCATTTACCATGGACCAGGTATGTTCTAAACACTTAACATATATTCATTTGACTTGGTCCTTACAACACCCTATGAGATAGGTATTATCCCTACAAGGAAATGGAGACACAAAAGAGGTTAAGTAATTTTTCCAAGGTCTCATGAGCTATTAACTGGCAGGAATGAAATTCAAACACAAGCAGTATGACTCCAATTTTAATATTAAATTCATCAGCAAAGAGTTTTGCAGGAATGGAGCCAGAGCACCTCATAAAATACATATTAACTTACTTTATCACTCAATGTCAAACTTGACATTATATTTTATTATTTTGCTTTACTTCAGGAAGAAAAATCTAGCATTAAGACTTTTTCATCTGAACTTCTGCTCTTATGAATATAATGTCCCCCAATTAGCTCTTCTGCACAAAGCACAAATATGGGAATCTGTTCTTTAGAACAACAACAAAAGAAAAGCTAGATAAGTAAGGCTTAAAGATAAGATGCTCTAACAGTTACATTTATTCAAATGAAGAGTAAAGGACAGAGTCTGTATGGGTAAAGAGAGTGTAGTGGGCCTGGGAATATTAATTTCAACACTGTCTCCCTAGCCCACTGCATCTTATTTTTAGAATCAGCTTGTTACTCTGAAATGTCATTTTGAAGCCATTTTGATGATGGGGACATTTAATGGGAAGTTCAAATAATATTAACAGGAAGTCAACTTTAAAAAAAAAAGATAAAATCTGAAAAAAGGTATGGATTCATGTTATTTCTCAAAAGAATGAGCCAATATTTATTTGCAGAAGCGAAATAGAAAAGTAGAAGCCTATGGAACTGATGTGAAAGCCTTTATATTGATTTGAATTAAGAGAAAAAAAAAGGATCACTGAAATCCGTTATCTCTTCCATATGTAATTTCCTGTTTCTATGCTATTTTCCTTCCACTGCTCCCTGCAAGATTCAGATTAGCTTTAACATGTATTTGAACACTCATGTAAAAATCTGCCCTCAGACAAGACTCCTTGACTTTTATACTTGGAAGGAGTTCAATCTTTTGCAGGTCCTTTGTCCTTCAGAAAACTTGTTCAAATTTCTAAACCATGCATAATCTTAGATTCTGCTTCTCTATTGAGTCCTATTGTGGTCTGTCAAAATATTTAGAGTCATCACATATAAGCAGTTAGTAAGAGTGATGCTGAAAACATAAAATACCAGCTCCAAGCCCTCTGGCACCAAGGTCCATAACTCTGAACAGCAAAACCCAATGAAAGGTCTGGAAGCGATTTTCCTTTGTTCTGTTCTTTCTATCTCATTCAAAAACAAAATGTTCTTTCCAATCTTTTTATTGCATGGAATATTTTCATGTTAGTAACACTGGCTCCTTGTCTTGTTGACCAGAGGGTGCTGGGTCCCTATGGTCTCCCTGCTGAGACCATCTGTGTTGCAGACTGGTGACACTTCAGAAGGTAGAACAAGTCCGCATTTGCAGAACTCGGTCCTAACTGCTGTGCAGAGGACATGAGCTCTGCTCTGGATTCTCGGGCTTCCACCTCTGACTTACCCACCAAGGATCTTGGGAAGGTTTGGGCCTGAACAGATAGTTCTGTTACAGACATGCAAGAAGATGGTCCTCATTTAGCGGTCTCTCTTTCCAAGCTCCCTTGGTGTGACAGCACATTTCAAAATCACTGTGTTTTGAGCAATTGTTTATTGCATTTCACAACTGGCAGACATTTTGAGAATTCTGCAATTCAGTGTTAAAAGGTAAATTTGTAACAGATAATTGAAATCCTATGAACATTTGACTCAATGAGTATGGATTTCCAATAAATATAGAACTCAAATACTCAGAAAAACATTCCCTCAAAATCAAGAGGAAACAATTCTACTTAATGAGCAATTCTGTGCACAGTTTGCTGGCCAGCAGTTTTAGATGGCTATTAAAATCTCAATCAAGTTTTCTTTCAAAATCTTAATTATAATCCTCCCATATGAACTGAAGCAAGATAGTATTGAAATGAACCTGTTATGTGTAGCACTGATCGTTTTAAATGTTTATTTAATTTCAGTACTTAGAATTCATGACAGCATGGCATGAGAATATTCAAGATAATTAAAATTCTTCATATCCTGGAATAAAACTAAAACCCTATTTAATAAACATTGATTGAACTCTAGCTTGTATGTAGCAGGCATTGTTGTTTGCCTAATCAATGTTAACTATCCCTCTTTCTCCCAGGGCCTTGGTTTTGTTCAGTTACCAATCTTCTCTTGTGGCCATGATCTTCTGAGGATTCAGGGCCATCCTAAGCCTCCAAGGATGAATAATCTGTCAAATCCTGGTCCCATCTCTGCATATTTAGGCCTGGGTGTGTGATGAAATTCCACGCAAGAAAGAATGAGGAGACCTTTGCTAGAGATAGGTGCTTTGAAATAGGGCTTCTTGCTTTTAAAAAGAAACTCACATAAGAAATAGTCTGCTAGACATCATGCCTGCATGTGATTGCTAGAACAAGTGTGGCCATTGTGCAATCCAGAGGGGAGCCAGCCAGGAATAGAGCAGACATGTATGATTTCAGAATAGAAAGAGAAGAGAAACCTGCATCTTTAACCTGTTGTTCGGACACTGAATTAGTCATTTTTGAGCCATCCTGACTCAGCACTCCCTGTTACCTGACATAGTAATTTTTCCTTATTGTTTAAACTCTTAAGTCAGAGTTTTCTGTTATTTACAAATGAAAAAATCGAATCAATATAAAGAATAAGGTCTTGAACTTAGAAAGTACAAAGGAGGATCAATGTTTTAAAAATATATGAATAACTACATGTAAACATAAACAAGTACCATTCCATGTTGGTAAATGTAGAGGCTGAAAGCAGGAAGGGAATAAGGATAAGGTGGAAAGTAAGAAGAAAAAAGAAAATATCATGAAAGTTGAGGTTTTTTGTAAGGCACATAGCTTAAAAGGATAGGCCTATGTTTACCACAATCAAAGTTAAACAGGGGGCAGACTGGGGAATTAAGACTGAGAAGAAAAAGAAAAAAGAGCCTTCTAGGTATGGTGACCATATAATTTATCACCCAAACTACTACGCTTTTGAGTGTAAAATAGGAGTTCAGGAATATTCAAGATGACAGGAATGAATCGGACTGACCCAGACAAACTGGGCCATAAGGTTACCTTGATTATAGGGTGAAAGGAGAACATAAAGTCTCAGAAGAGGGAATGTATAGAATGCCCTTGAGAAACAGTAAGTGGCCCAGTTTGGCTGGAGTGTAGACTGGTGACTGGGGCCTAATGGGAGATTATCTTGCGACCATGATGTAAATGCCTTAAGATCCAAGGGAGAAGTTTGTACTTAATTTTGTTCACAGTGGGAAGCTATGAAGTTTCTGGGCAGGGGAGTGGCATGATCTGACCTAAGCTTCAGGAAAATCAATCTTGAAGCAGAGGAGATTAGCAAGAGAGAGGAACAGCTAAGTAAGTAGCTGTTGCAGTAATCCTTCCAGGTAATGAGCCAGGCTTACAGCAGTGGGAAAGCAAAGGGGCACATGCCTGCAGTGAGCAGAGAGAAAGAAAGGCTCGGGGTAAATGTTAAGATCACCTATAACTAGGGAGTGGGAAACAAAAAGAGGAGCGAACAAAGGACACAGAGCAGGAGTGTTGACGAGATGGAAGAGAATGGTCACACCAAAGATACCAGGAGAGGGATTTCAAGGGGAATGGGGAGTCCCTGAGCAGCTGCCTTCAGTGTTGCAAAGTGGAGAAGTTGATGTCCACACAAGAAGGCTGTTGATGGTGACCTCCCAGGAAAGGTTTGACAGTAATGAATGCAGAAAACTTTTTCACATTGCCTTTGCCTTATAGAAAATTTGATAGTTAAATCAGTGGAGTTATTCTCCAAGGTCTGACCTTAAATAACCTCACAATGGGTTTGACTTAAACAATGAAATCAATTCAGGGAGGATTAGACGATGGGTCTCTGAAATGGATTACATGCTACTTCATGCCTAGCTCTGCAACCTCCAACCCCTCACCCTCTTCACAAAGCCAGAGTCACTTAAATATACTTCTTCCCCATGTTCCCAAGCTCTCCCTGTTCTCTGAAAAGACTTGACCTTAGGCAGGAGAGATTTACACAGCTAGCCCCATCTCTGTGATTCAGTGTCAAGTGTCTGCTGCTAACTCAGATTTCACATTCTGCCCTATTTTGATAATGAGATTTATGCATTGTTCCTGAAATGCAACTTCTATATTTTGCCTGATATCTGCTGGCCGATCCCCGTTCCTAAGTCTCTGCTTCAGTCACCTGTTTAGTGCTCAGTCCCTCTAAGGATAAGACTGTGGGTTCCCATCTGTCTTCCAGGCACTGGAGTTCTTCTATTTATCCCTATATGGTGGCTAAGGCCCTATTCTCTTACTCAGAATATTTATTTACTTACTGAATCCTACTTAGCAACAGGTTCTCCCAGCACCCACCAGCTCCTAGATTTCTGGGAGCTGTGTTCTTCCCAATACCAGCACATGCAACTACTCCCACCAACCTCCCTGAACAGACTTTTCTAGAACACCTGTCTTCTGTAACTTTTCCTTCCAGGGACCAAGTTCTGCTACAGGACCAGATACCTGGAGCACCTCTGGGGAGTCTGTCCTTCTGTACCCATTCCTTAATCTTTTCCATGCCCAACTCTAGCTTCCTGACTCAATCCATCCCACTGGGTTACAGAGTGGGTCTCTGCTTTACTTACCCTGATACACGGTAACAGGTTTTTGAATCCAATCTCATTTTTGCAAAGAACATCAGGCAAGTGGGAAGGAACACTTGTATTGGAATCAGAGGAAAACAGATTCAGCACTGTCCCTATCTATTAACAAAAATCATGGCATGTGATTCATGTACTTGAAGATACATAGGAAGTATTGAGAAGCACTGATCCATGCACATAGATGAACTGAAGGTCTCAGCAGCATATATGTTATGAGTATTGTATGGATGAAGTTGTCAACAATGATATTTTGGTGATGATACTTGAATTAAAAGTGTGAATATAGGTAAGTATAATTTCAAATAGTAAAGTATTAATTTCTCCTGATATCTATCCAATTGATCTGATGCCTCTGACAGTTGACCACAGATATGAATATAAGTTTCTCTTGAAAGAGGTGTTTACTTGAAAAAAGAATTGGCTAGAATTCAGGAATATTAACATAATTAGCACCTTTAATAAAAGTGAAAGAAGAGAAGAACATGTCCCCATTTCCATGGGCCCAAGCTCTATGACACCAACAAAGAATAAATAAGCCCACTTTAGGGTAGTGGTGGAACCATATTGTAATATTTACAATTTTTTGACACAATTTCCCCATGACATTGTGAGATCCTTCCTGTCATTTGTCTTCCATGCCTAGCAAGTTGTTTAGCATGTAATAGATACTCACTCAGAGTTATATAAATGAATGAATGTTTATATATTTATATAGAACTACAATCTTTAGGTCACTTGCTGCCCTATGTGTGCTGAAGATAAGACATATGCTATTATATATATACATAAAAAAAGCAAGAATGCCTAAATGATTTCATGAATAACCTTTCTCCACAACTTCATTAATATATATGAAGAGCTGGAAAAAGGAAGAGGCAACTGGGGGAGAATCTACACACAGAAATTAATCTTTCCTCCTCCAATAGGACAAATGGGAAGGAAATCTGTAATACACTGCACACTGAGTTCAAGCTTCAAAAGTGTTCTAATATTTTCACATCCTTCTCTATTTCCAAATTTGATGACAAAGAATATTTTACTTGAAAATGTTTTTAAAATCACATTTGAAACAACTACAGTAAACTGTCAATTTGAGAACACTTTCTTAAAAAATCTCTTCAGATGTCTTCTGAAGTACAGATCGAAATGGTACATATCAATTCAACAGTATTCCCTAAAATCAGAGAAAAAGCAGACTAGGAAAGCACTGTTTATTTATAATAACAGGAGAAAAAATATTTAGCCTAAATATTTTACATATCTAATATATATATATATCTAACTGCGTGTATTCTAATACAGTTGCCCCTAGTCTTGGTCACTTGGCTGTTGGGTATTCGAAAGGTGACTGCTCCAAACTGAGATGTGCTGTGAAACACACTGGATTCCAAAGACTTCATACAAAAAGCAATGGGAAAAAAATTTGGTAAATTTTTGTATTAACTAGTTGTTGAAATAATATTTTGAAATATATATTATTAAAATTAATTTCATGTTTTTCCATTTTTTAATATTAAAAAATTGTGGTTATTAGAGAATTAAAAATATGGTTCATATTATATTTCTATTAGCTTTCTACTGGATTCTCTATTTCAGTTGGATATATTTCTATTGTACTATATTTCATTATACTGGACATCATGGGGCTAGGTTCCATTTTCATATCCTCTACCCATCGTAACTGCAAACAGCTCAATAGGTCCTGGGTTTTCAGAGGAGTCAGAGCAGAGAGAGGAGCTGCATCGATCCTATCAATATAGACTTTAAAGCATTTATTTAATGCACAGCTGACTGATTTTCTAAAGTACAAATATAAAATTAAATATGAGGAGAGCTTTGAGAAAACTTTTCATCAAGTTTATTGTAGCATCTTGATCTTTAAAAGACAAAATGCTCTATAATACAGACTCCACCAAACAACTGAGCATACATTTGTGGATGGACTAAATAAATACACATGAAACTCTAGTGTGCTGACTGTGTATTTTAATCAGCTGTCCTGACTGTTGTCGTGTTCCCGAATTAGACCCAGCCCTGACATGTCAATCACATCTGAGGTCTAACCTGAAATAATCAATTCACTATCCATTATTCCTACATATTCTAATCAAAACAAAAAGATCAGAAAGGACTCAACTAACAAAATTTATACCTTGATTTTTTTTTCTATCTTTCTTTCTGAAAGCACTGTTACTATTATTTCTATGAAAGTATACTAATATATCTAGAATTTCTGACTTGGTTTTTCTTGACTTTTATTTTTTGCCCATCAACTAGGATTCTTAAATCAGCTCTTGAAACATCAGCTATGTAAATTCAGCCAGTTCAATAAACTCTTTTAAGTGAACCAGCTCCTCCCTTTATCTAGTTCATTATCTTGGCATTATTTAAGCATACCTTCTTCCTGGTATACTTTTAATCAGGCTAGTTTCCCTGCAAGTGGCTAATGCTTGCTGATGTTTGCTAGAGAGGGATGGCTTATCCTCTGATAGGGAAATGCCCTCTGTCCTACAGAACATTCGCATCCTATATAGTAGATGGAGCATTTAGGAAGTACCTATAAATCAGTCTTACAAACCAGTAACCAAAGATGACAAATGCTAGGGAGATGGTGTAATAGCAAGAATGCTAACACTTTCCAAATGCCCCTGTAAAACTCATTCATAACTATCTCTGGTAATTAAGGCTATGAAATAGATCATGAACGTAACTTCAGACAGAAGTTGTAAATCCTTCTGACAGCTCCAAACTTTTGTCTATCAAAAAGCAAAAGGAGAAAAGTAGAAATGAATTTCAATTCCTCTAATGTCTCCAATGGCCAAGTCTCAACTATGAATTCCTAACTCTTTAACTTATCTTTGAATTACCAGAACTGTGCTCAGTTCCTGGAACAGAGAAGATAATCAATGAATGTTTGCTGAAGAAAGAAAGGAAGAGAGGAAAGGAGGAAGTAAGGGAAGGACAGAGATTTTGGACAAATGAAAAGAGGCTTGGCCTGGTTGATGCCCAAAGTGGAACAGGTGCCATCTGAATAAATGGCGTTACCTATGATAGATGTAAGATCTGACTGGGACAGACACTTTGTGTACCTGACACCCTGGCCATGCCTTGGGGTCATGTTTCATCACCCTGCCACACACTCACACACAAACTGTGTAGCTCAGAATTCATGCCTTTGCCAATACTCTAAGATATTAAAAACTCATGATTCATATCACATACCCAGTCACAGGACAGCTTCCACGTTCATTGTACTGTGAGACTCCACAGGCCCTCACCATTTACATTTTTATGGTATCTACTTATCCGGTATCCTACATCAATTGAGAATAATTTGGGAAAAGCAGAATTGACAGAAGTAGATATGAAAAGATAGTTAAATCCAATAGATCACAGATATTTCTCTGGGAAGAGACTAGAGCCCACTTTTTTGTTCTTGTCCAACCCACTTAATGTTCATACTGGCTTAGCTATTTTCTCCTAATTCAAAACACCCACAAAACATACATTTTTCTGGTTGTTTATTTCAACTCAATATTGTCTGATTCACTAGTTGGATCTGTTTATATCTTTAGACCTACCTTACCGAACCTTACAGGTATTATATTTTCAGTTGGCATCTCAGCTATTTGATGTGTATATGGAATTTTTATCCCATCCTCTAAACCTCCTTTTCTCCATCAGTGATGGGTCATTGTTACATTTGGGACTTGTTTCCGTTACACATAAGTTATTGCTCTCTTCGTTTGTTCCCAGCTCTTTCTCCCTCCACACTCTCCAGTACAATCAAATGGACTAAATGCAAGAAGCACGATCCTTCATTCCAAAACTCCCCCTGGATCCTTTCAATACATCCCATGCATGTCATGGGACAGTGGTAGAAAGAATGTTTGGAAGCCAGGAAGACCTTCTGTTTTCAAATTACTTAGCATTATGTAAGTTAGTTAACCTTTTTTGCCTCAGTTTCCTCTTTTGCAAAAGGATAATGATAAAACAAAATGATAGAACTGTTGTGAAAATTAAATTACCCCCCACGCACAAATTAATATGTTCAAAATCATTAGCTCCTTTACAAAGAGCACCTATTGCAAGAAAACTGAGAATCAATGCAGTCAAGTAACTGGTGCCATATTAAACTAATTAGTAGTAGATCCAGGACCTACCCAAGTATGTCTGATTCTAAATCTACCTCAATAAATTAGTTGTTTTTCCCTTCTAACAAATCCAAATACACCTGTCCCTCATGGTAGCATCCCGCCATTGAGTAGCTAACTTGTCATGCTCTCACAGAAGCCTTCTCTATAGAGTTAGTCCAAACTGATTTGTTTTCTTCACTGGATGGCCACGGCATTTCACTATTTATTAATACATAAAACAGTGTCTGAGTGCCACCACCCAAGTCCCAGGTATTCCTCGCACTGAGGTGAGTTTTTGAAATGTTAAGGTTATTTCTGCATGAGCCTGGATTCTTGACTGGACTATACACTGCCTGAGGTCAAAAGCACCCTCTTCATTTATTTTCACACCAGTTGTTTTCTTTACCCACTGCAAAGTCCTTTACAAAGGTTTAAAACATCAGAGACAGGTTCTAATTTAAGCTCTTCCACTGTTTTGACTGCAAAACCATGAGGAAGCTCATTTTCCTGAGGCTGGGTTTTATCATCTCTGAATGATTATAATGCTCATCATGTATGTGATTACTGTGAGCCATTCTGTGACTGACAGCTTTATGCAAATATAACAGGTCCCATTGTTACTATTGTTGATGGCACTTTATTATTATTTAATACGTGAATGCCAGAATGAATGTTCGGCAGATCCTTTCTGCATTAGCAGTGGTAAGGTCAGAAATTCGACTCCAAATCAAGGCTTCCTTAATTCCATTACCTCACATCTGTTGTTCAGGTCCTGCTCAGGATTGATTTCTGAGACCCTGGTTGCTGCCTGCTGGGAGGGTTCCTAGTCTCGGACGCTGGCGATCATGTGGGCCACCAAGCCCCAGTGCCCCAGTGCATGCCTGAGACCTCATCACACCACTGGTCCTGTCCTGTGACCCTCTGGACCTGCCTGTTCTGACCAGCCCACCCTGTCTTACTCACCGGTGACTTCCTCCCCCTTACTGCCTCTTTGCTTCCTCCATATTGCCCTACTCCCCGGTGTCCCAGTTCCCAGCTGCCGTCTCTCCAGTAACTCTAGAGCAGCACCAGTCCCTGATGACCTAATGCCCTCTATTACAGCCCCTTGCCGGAAGCCTGCTTGCCCACGACCCAAGCTGCTATCCTTGCCTTGGCCCCCTCAGTCCTAAGTGTATACCACCAGCACCTCCGGTCTATAGCTACCCCCATGGCAGGCACAGGGCTGCTCTAGATGCTGGCTCTTTTGAAAAAATTACAAAACCAGAATTCTGTGGTCTGGCTGAATGTCCCCTCTCTCTTCCCTCTGCCACGCATTTCCAGGCTTGGCCAGCTTCTCTGTTGCCGAAGCGTTGACTGCGTTACTTCCTGATGGTTTGTTTTTGTCGTTAACCTGACTGCGTTTATATGCTTCCTTTGCAATCTTTAATGTGTTTCCTCTTTCAAATTCCTCTACGTTTTCCTTTCTAAATGAATGAAGCCAAGACACTAGCACATTCACATCATACAATTTATGCAAATCCAATTAATCCAATCAAAGCTTGTTTGTGTAAAAGCCTGTCTTATGTGCTCTTTAAAGTCATTTCCCATGAATGGAAAGCTTAATTAGATGACTAAACCTAGAAGGATAGAGCATCTTGTAAGAAAACCAAGCACATCTAATTATTAATATCATAAACCGGAAAATCGGAGTTTCACCTACCAAGAATAGTACTCTTCAATTTCACATAAATTTCAATCCATACTTCCTAAAAGAACTGCATAATCATATCCTCAAATTTATAGAGCAACATACAGATGTATATATATTTCACTTTAATTTCCAATTTGAAATGAGGAGATTAAAGACATTTACTATACAGGCAAGCACACCTGGGATATCATTTAGAAAATGCAGTCAAAATGCCCTTATTATAGAATCAAAACACAGCAAGAGTAACAAAAATATGCTTGCCAGTTTAAATTTTAATTATGGGTACCAACATAAACTTTCATAATTATACAAATATTGGTTTTTAGCATTGTCCATGTTGCAAGTAATAATTTAAAATCATGTAATACATGTGTAGGGGATTAATTTATCAGCATCTAATTGAAAGCTTATTTCACAGTTTTATTTTTATTTAAAATGGAGAAATATAAGTACTCTGGAACACACTTGGCTGCCAAGGCCAAGATTTATGTGATGAAGGTTGCACTAGATTCCTAAAAACTCTCAAACGATATCCTAATTTTTTTAAATTCTAGTTTACTAAATTAATACCAGTCACAGAAATAGAATTATTTTGTAAAACAGGCAGATTTAGATGTTCCATTTTGTAGAAAGAGGGAAGATAAGAGGTGTACCTCAGGTTTACCCCTTGAGGCTGGTAAGGGAATTTGACTCCAATCTCTGAGTATTATTGTAATGTATTTTCTATTGAACATCCTTATATTCTGATCCTAATTACTTCTGTGCTATACTCCTTTCCATTCCAGACATTCTTGGAGTTCCTTCAACCTATGAAGGTTTCTCCAGCCCAAACCACTTCATGCATGCTCTTCGCTTGGAACACCCCTCCTCTGGCTTCCCTGACCAGCCGAGATCACCTCCTCTCAGAAGTTTCTCTTTTGATTCCTTATAGGTTCCTCACCTCACTCCCACTGCCAGTTATCAGAATTCACATACTTTAACTCTTCACTGACATCATATATTGAGTTCCTTGAGGGCAGGATCCTTTCTTTCACCTTTGAACATGTAGATGCCATTATACACACAAAGCCTTGTCTAGGGAGGACTCAGTACATTGTTTTTAATGAATAAATGAAGGAATGAATTACTGAATACCACATCATTGTGCTTTAATATGATTGCTAGTAGGCTATTGCATCTGTACCCATCTGATAAGGTGAGAAGCTAATTTGCACTCATTTGATATTTCACTCTAATTGGGAAATCCTGAATTTCAATGAAAAGTATCCATAAACAATAAAATCCCAATTTCATTTTCCCTGATTCCTCCTGAAGTTAACTGAAGTCGTAAGTGATCTGTCTGCCCAACCAGCATCAAAGCTTTTACTCATTAATGTCATTCTCTAAAGTACTACTAATTTTTATCACTCTCTGAGGAAACTCTTCTCAAAAATAGTTCATGTATTGTGTCAAATGTTTCAACTCTTAATTTATGATTACTAATGAAAATGTACAGAGTATGACTCACAGACCCTGACTGACTGACTCATCTCATTTAGAAACACTGCCAGCTATCTGACTTCTACAACAGAACATCAAAAAAGTTTTCTAATTTACCACATATATAAATTTCAGATATAAATTATACCATTAGTTTGGTTTGCAAAATAGAATGGAAGATGATATGCTCTTTAAATCAACCAATTTGCTTTAGAAAAATAGAGAATCATTGAAATACAGAATATGTCATACCTGATGAAAAAAGATCATGTGTTGCATAAATGCTTAAAAAATGGCAATTTAAAGTTATAAAAGTATGTGCTATGGACAATTAAAGACAGGGAAATAAAATAGTGGTTGCAGAGCTAAAAAATGATGCTAAATATTCTCCATTTGAAGTAAGGTTTATTTTGAACTACATTCTGTAAAACTGATTAAATGAATATACCAGGGGAAACTATTTGAAATCAGGGACTGGTAAATAAAGTAAAACATTAAAGACGGATTTTGGAAAAATAATTTGTACTTTATAACCTAAATATCTATGAAAGGGTACCAAATAATTTTAATTTCTGCTTCTCTAGTTCTGTTTTCTTAAAATATACAGATCATTGCTTATAACTACCATTTAAAAGGTATTGTACTAGGCGCTATGTGGTGAGCAAGAGGCAAAGATACACAAGGCATATTTGCTGGTCTACAGGAATTTATCAACTTTTGATGGCCAAATTATTTGTATGTAATTACAAGGAAAAACCATGTAATAGACTATATTGTATATGCCATATAAAACTCAAATCATTTTAATAATCATCTGACAAATGATTACAATGATGACAAATCCAATCAGATGAGGGTGCCTGGAGTTCTGTCTTAAGGACTGAAAGTCCAGAATCAGTCTCAGCTGGGAAGAAAATGCCACAATCTCGTGGCCATGTCTGCTGTGGTCATGTGGAGGGGACGGTGCACATCCCTCGTGCTGTGCTTTTGCCTACTTGAGAGAAAGTTTAACCTACTCCCTTTACAGATGAGATAACTGATCACAGGTGACATTATACAGACTCCAAGGTTCATGCACCAAAGAAAAATAGTGTGCAAAACTCTTGCTCTCTTTGCCAGGGGTGAAGGTATACCTGAAACACACCATTCAGCACTGATACCACATTTAAAATCACAGGACCTCTCAAGTGCAGTCAGATGTGAGCGGCCAGAAAGGCGGCGGGGACCCGAATCCATGCCATGTGATGATGAAGACTCTAAATCTTTTTAGAGAAGAGTGAGAGAACTGAAAACCCGCTTTACACATTGAGAGGCCACACGGGCTGTTCTGTATGGCTTCAAAAGGTAAAGGAGGCCAATGGCCAGAAGCTACAGGGAGACAGACTTTATTTCATTGTAAGATACAGCGATCTAATAGTGAGGCTTGCTTTATACGCAGGAAAGGCTGCCCCGGGGAGCGATGAGTCGGTCTCCTGCCCTGGGGGCATGGAGTTAAAACTCTTCCAAACCACATTATCCTGTGAGATGGAAGCTAGAAAGCTACTTGATTTCCTCAAGGCCACAAAGGTAGAAAGCAGCAGAGCAAGGAGGAAATCTCAGGTTATCTGCCTGTCAGGCCAGTGAGTCACTGTTCCTTTTACATACTTGTTTTAATTTCAGATCACCATGAAATCTGCATACACAGAATTCATTATCAATATTCTGCATTCACTATTTCCATAAAATAACGCATTATTGTTACTGTTCCTTTATTCTGTCTGGCTTTCTCTCTAGCTCCCAATCCCATACCTGCAACTACTCTTCTCTTTTATGGAAAGTGTATGAAATAGGGGAAAGATGATTATTCCAAAAAGAGCTTATAGGATAGATCACTATTGACTAGAAGCATCAAATAATGATCAAGGAGGTGGAACTGGAGTCACCTACATTAAAGGATGGGAAGTATGTAAAGAGATGGTAGTGAGGAGCAGGTGGAAGAACACAAAGCCCAACACAGCAGAGAACTGCGGTCTCGCGTCACTGCTGCTTCCAAGGAAATGGCACCACAGGACTGGACCAAGAGTTTCTGCAATCATTTTGAGAGTCCCTAAGTCCCTTCCAAAAACAATAAAAGACTGCAAAATATATTAATGTCTACACTTTTCCTTGGAATACTTACACCACTGAATAGTTCTTCCATGCCACTAAAGAGCTGTCACAGTTAGTGTAATGCCTTGGGTGCAGCAGATCTGCTATATGTTAATTATATATAGCATTATAATTACATTAGATTGTGTTATGTTAAAATCACACTGTAAGAATTTGAAATCTGGGACCCAAAATGGGTAGCCCCACAAAACCAAATGATTTGGGAATTAAGTGTTCTTTTTTCTTATCTGCTACTATCTCTTCACTTTCATATAAGTGCTAATTATAAATATAATGTTCAGTAAAATCATTTTGACCAATCTATAAAGTCTCAAGAAAAAAAGCTGTCATACTAATCACATACTCTTCCTCTCTTTCTCCCAACTAATTCAGCTATACATAAATATTTGTCACTGGGGGTCTTAAGCCCCACCCCCCTAGACAGCAAAACATTTGGTGCTGGAAACAAGGACCATTCCTGCGTTAAAAGCACATATGGAGCCATTCTGCCGATGTAGGTCACTTTCTTGCTGTGGAGTCACAGGCTAGTTGCTCAGTCTTTCTGTGTCTCGGTGTCCTCATCTGTATATTGAAACAATAGGGTCCACCTCCATTGTTATGAGGATTTGATTAGTTAATCTGTGTAATGTACCTACAGCATTAGCTGATATATGCCGAGTACCCGTCTATGTTAACTAGTTGTGTAACTTCTCGTTAGTTGCATGGCCTTGGGTAGGTCACTTAATCTCTCTGGCCGTTCATTTGAAAATTAAGAGACAAAACTAAATGATCTCTGAGGCCTCTTTCAAGACTAAAAAAATCCCAGCTACAAAGAAGCATGTTCTCTCTCACACTGAATTCATCCATCTTTTCCAAAAATGGAATGGCAGAAAAAGCCTGACAGTGTTGCTTGAATAAAGTGCTACTGGATTCCTATATCTGTATTCTAGACTTAGCCCCAGGAAAAATGAAAAGGGGACCCCCCAAGTAGTCATGTGCCCATGAGCCACAGAGCCAAGGAAACAAAGGTCTCTCTGTGAAAGACCAAAAGGGGCGTCACGTAGTTTTGACTCAGTCTCTTCATTCACTGAAGCGGGGAGCAAACCCTAGGCAGCTAAGGCGCATGCGCAGGCAGCGGCTGTCATCCCAGCCCAAAGACGTCGTTCTGCTTTTCAATTCGGAATGTCAGGGGTTCATTTTAAATTACACGAAGAGGCTCCACGTGCACTGTATCCGACACCGCTCAGTTTTGGTGTCTGTGAGGGCATGGCCTTCTGCTTTGATGACATCTCTGGACGTATAAGATGCCTCTCAGTGTGAAAAGTGCTTTTGTCTACCCCAGTGTGAGGAAAAGCTAAAACTGAAATCTCGATAAAAAACCTTGACGGGAAAGTACAGTTTTGCTGGTACTGCTGAAAGCACTCTTAAAAAAAGAAAGGGTTCAGCAGTCTAGAAAACAGTACACAATTTACCCTGCATACAGGGTCTGGTTCTATCAGTACAAATCCCGCCTCCCTTAGACTGGCAAGGTCACAAGTTATTGCGGCAATACATAGCTATGTCAGGACTGTATTTGTATTTAACTAGCCTGTGGTTCCATAAGTTTTTTTTTTTTTTCATGGTACCACGTCAACAGATTTGAGGAAGGGAGAAATCAACTTTAATTCTGGGCTGGGGATTTAGAGAAATCAAGTAACCTCTTCTAGCCTTATTTTCAAGATATGCCACCCATGTAAGGTGCTCAACAAATACGTGTTCAGGGAAAGAAGGAAAAGGGAGGGAGGGAGGAGGAAGTTGGACAGTCATTAGCATTTTATCAGAAAGGTCTCACTGCACAGAAGCTGCTACAGTCTTTTTGCTGTCCGTATGTTAATTAACAATGGATTTAATTAGCATTGCAAAGATAAATGATTTTTTTATTGATGAAAATAGTGACTTTTAATTAGCATGCTGAATGCTAAAAATGGACTGTTCATCAGCAAAATTAAAGAATTTTAAGCCATGTGGATTGACTAAAATAGTTTGGAGGTAGTTCCCACCCTTGAATGAACATGGTATAAGACACCAGGGAGGCCTGTAACCTTATACCCCAATGGCTTATTCTCAGTGAATCTAGGGTCCAGCCGCTAGTTTGGGAGCTTGAAGCATGTCACCCTGAGGACAGGGAATCATCCCTTGGCTGTGCTGGATCAAAGGACCGAAAGCTGTCAGTTCACTGGACTTACATAACAGGGTATATGGACCATTTTGCCTGTTTCAACGAATGGTAATTAAGTAACTCCATGCTCAGAAAGACTTGGTCATTATAACCTCACCCTCACAAACTTCAACTGGTGCCTGGATAACTTATCTACCAAAAATAACTGAAGAGCTGGGTGTGACAAAATTGGCCTCAGTCAGATGATCACGCTCTGACTTTGAGACGCTCAAGTCTAGTGGTGGTAGCATGAATAAAAATAAATACAACATAAAGCATGATCAAAGGTTATTTTAATGCCATGGTTTGTTAAAGAGGTAAAAGAATCACAGAGGAGAATACAGCTGTTTTACCTAGAGGAGTCCAGGATCTGCTCAGAGGATGGTGCTAGATCTGGAAGGATAGAGAGGAGTGTCCCCAGAAGGTGTTTTCTAACCGTTACAGAACTTAGAAGTAAAGGAGCTAAAAATGAATTTATACAGGAAATTCCAAATTCATTATATGCCAAATATATATAGACACACACACACAACACGCAACTGCACAGTACACACTACAAATACAAATACACACACACACATTATATATGCCTTCACTCACACATGTCCTCCCACTGAGAAATGTCCACAGAGGACTCTTTAGAGTTTTAAATGCACCTGGTCTGGAAAAACATCACTAGATTTTGTTTTTACCAAAAAAAAAAAAAAAAATGGTGATTTTACTGACAGTGATTCTCAAACTACATTTGTCAAAATAAGACTAAAAAAGTAACCAGCCTGCTGAGTGAAAACTGGCATTCTCAGAAATAGTTTAAATAGTACTGAATATAGAGCTCCATTTCACATATTTAAAAATATCTTCCATCAAAATGATATTCCTTATGATGTTCCAAAGTCTGTTGAAAGGATCCTCCTAACGTAACTGAGGTTAAGAACTCTGACATCAGAGCCTGCCTTCCCAACCTGTATGGTTGTGAATGCTGAGCTGGGAAAATCAAGTTCTATTGGCTATTCCACCCATCTTTAGAACCAATGAAGTTTTGTCTTTGGAACATATATTTTATATTCCCCTGTTCATGTTTGGCTGTAACTGAGCCTATACATTAACAAGCACATGAATACTGTAAAAAGCCCACTGATATATAATCAGTATTCTCTAATTCTCCCCTGTCTTCTAGGAATGCCACCATTAATGCTATGAATCAATTAACGTGCAACTGCATGTAGCCATCAGAGAATTGGACTTGAAATGATAGATTCAGATCCTCTATGTGTCATTTACCAACTGGAGAGAATTCTTTAAGCTCCCTAGATGTGTTACCACATATATTATCTGAAAGGGTTAACCTGAAGAGTAAATGCTTTACCTCATTCAACAAAAATGATTAAGTACACATGATGTCATTTTGCTCTTTTCTATGAATAAATATATATTGGCATTTATCCTAAAAGATAGCTATCACTTATTAAGTACTTACCATATGCTATATTTAATTCTCATAAGGTATCATGCTAAGTATCATTATCTGGATCTTACAGACAGACTGAAACTTGGAAATATAATTTCATGCATATTATCTGAACTTTGGAAGGGCAGTGAATATGCCCTACTCATTATGCAAGCTCAAGTAATAGCATTGTACCTAGTACATAAGTGATGTATTATCATTCAAAACTTTTACAAATAATGACTTTTTGGCACAGTACAAATTTAAAAATTAATATGATACCATGCACACTTAACAGATGGTGCCAACATTGCTCCCTGGAAACATTTCCTTCAAACTACTCAAATGAATGGGATGATTATTAAAATAATCTTGAAACTATCTTGAAATAATCTTGCAATATTTTGAAAAACAACATTGGGTATTGGAGTAATAGTTTGTCATAGTTAAGACACCATTTCATACTGTTGGATTTTCATTTCATTTATTTTTGCTATTCAGGAAAATTAGAAAAGAAGTATAAAAAGCGTATTCATTTTTTCACACCACAAAGTCAGTGTATTAGACTGGCAAAGCTATACTACAAGCAGTATAACTACCTCCAGTGACCAGCTGGCTACAGAACCCATGTAATCTGCTCACATTATGTTTTCCTCATATGTATGAACTAGTTTATTGTCTCCAAAGCCCATTCCAATACATTTGATTCTCACAACAGTTCAGAAAGGTAGAGGGAATAATTCAACATTTTTCAGGTAAGGTAACTGGCTCAGAGAAGTCACAGGGATAATGTGTGATGGGGAGGCAGCGGGGAGGAGACAGGGAGAGGGAAAGGGAGAAGAGGAGAGGAAAGCTAGCTGGTTTTCAGATTCCTGAGTCTTTGTTCTCCCCTGAGCATCACAAGTTCTTATTCATATGCGAAGGAAAGGAAATAAATGGGAAAAGAGACAAAATGGAATGCAGGGAGGGAAGGAGGGTGAGGAGGAGAGAGCATATAAATGAGTGAATAAGAATGAGAATATCTAAAGCAAGATCCTAAGAGACAGAAGGAGGAGTTTAAACAGATCCACAAACCCTCAGAGAGTCATTCCTAATGTCTATGGACACCTCTAACAATCTGATAAAGCCATGGAGGCTCTCACTAGAAAAATGCATATATACATACAGACAGTATTTATACCCAATGTCAGTGTGCCCACTGCTCCCCAAAGCTTGTGCTAGGTCCCATTATGAGAAGCATGTTTTAGAAACAGAAGCCCCTCAGTGCTCTGTGCACAGTAGTTTGCAAATCTAGAACCAGAGAGTGGACCTGCATAAATGCACTGTGTGTGTGCTACAAAGAAAAGAAATACGGCTTCAGATCAGAACAACAGAAATACCTCTGAACTCTTTCTGCTACCACTCACCTCTCCATGTATCAAACTTAATAAGAAACAGTTTCCTCCACCACATAGTGAAAGCATTTTTTACCCTGGAACACAAAGCTTCCCATCAAACCAGAAAAGCTGAAACTGAGAATAACCGGTTTGAGATTATTTTGACTTTTCTAGTATTGAATCACTATGACAAAAAAACCTTTAAAGATTTGTTTACTGTATTGGAAAAAGGTATAAAACAAAAAGAACTAAGTGCACAGGTTTTGATGATTATGGGACTCCAGATTGGTCATCGAACCTTTTTACATCCAAGTCTCCTTCATTAAGTTTATTGTGAAAATTAATTATATTAATGGATTTAAATAATTTAATACAAGTCTAAAATACACTCTCACTAGACATAGGATTTCTCATGTCTATGTGTTTAAAGACAGTACCTATGCTTAGAGTTGGTCCTACCGTGCTGTGTGTTAAATAAAGTCCTGCACCGAATGTACCTAACCAGTGCCTGATGCCTGGAAGTTTGAGCTAAAGTGAGCCCACTCGAAGAAATGAAGAAGTCGTCAAAGTTAGGAATCATTGACTTTAATTCCGAAAATAAGTTCTGACTTGAGTTTTATTATTTCTGCCATTCTGACTCCCCAGCTTTCGTAGGTGAGTGGCTGAGTTAGGTGGCCTCTGTCCACCTCTGATACTTTGCCAACCCTGGAATCCGCTAACACACAAAGGTATTTTGCTAGGTGCTTTAAACAGGTTATCTTGATTAATCGTCACAACCCTGGGAGGACTAATGGTAGCTAATGCCTATATATCTGGGCACTACTCTGCTACTTATACATGTTAAGCATGTAAGTACTTCACTTAGGTAAGGCCCTAGGAGCAGGCACTCAAGGCCAGGTTGAGCAAGGAGAGTCATGGGAGGACGGTGAGCACTTTGATCTCACAAGATGGAGCTCGGGATGCGAGATGCTTTCTGTCATCCTCTACCACCATCACATTTAATGACACAACACCCTCAGGATAGGAGCAGTGGCTACATTCCTCAGAGTCTCAAGAGTCCTAAGGCAGACATAAAGAATCAGATATTCCCTAACCCTGATGCCTGTCCGGCTCAGGGCTAGTTTTCTCTGACTTGGTTCTAGCTCTATGATGATGAATGGGCTAGCTCTGTCTCCTTCAAACCATGTGTACTGCTCAGAGATCAAAGGCACAATGCTAGTAAGCCACTGTATCCAAATCTGAACAGAAACCATTGTCATCACCAGTTCTTCAAATCACTGAGAACTAAAGATCACTAATTAAATTTATATCTGTAAGTTCTGTTCCTGGTGCTTTGGCAAATGCTATACAGATCAAACTGAACAGTAGATGTTTTCAGAGAGTTTATAATGTCATCTGTGTAGATGAGGCCACATTATAGGTATTTTCTGAATGCACAATTAAGGGGGATAATAAAGAGTTTAAAATTTTCTTATGTAGATATTTTAATAATGGAAGAGCCCTACTCCAGTGTCCCTAAAATGTCCTAAAACACCACCTATCAGACAATGCCCCCCTCTCAATTCCCAACAAATCGAGAAAAACTCAGCCTGCTATTCCAGGACTCATCAAGGAGACCCTAGTCTTCCTCTTCAGCCGTATACCTGCTGTGTTCCCCACACACCGTTCTTGAAACCCGACAAATGACCCTCTGTTTCAAGAGCGCAGCCTGCATTTTCTGCTACCAAGCAGCTGCTCATGAGGCTGCTTTTGTGATGTCCTGACTCAACCAAACTCCATTTTGGCTTCTTCTTCAAGTCACTTTCAAATGTCACCATTTTCTTCATGAAGCCTTTCTTTACCCCTCCGATAAAGATCATCTCTTCCTTTTCTGAACTACCAGAGGTCATTGTGATACATATACACATAAACATATACATATATATATATATATATATATATGTATGTGTGTGTGTGTGTGTATTCTTTTATAATCTTTCTTTCCTATGTGTGTGTGTGTATATATATATATATATATATATATATACACACACACATATACACACACACACACATATAACACTTTTATTATGGCTTTATATTATGACCTTTGGCATGCTTACCTTATTTCCCAAATTAGGATGTAAACTCCTTAGGGTTAGTGACCATGGTTTACTTCTGAAGTTTCCCTTATAACCTCTACTCTGCCTGATATGGTTCTTGCAACACAGGAATTCAATAAACATTTATTCAATTATTATTTTATTAATAATGTTAATATAGTGATCTATCATGGATTTCTTATCAGCTATGGGCTGAAGATGACAGTTATGTATCTAATTTAATATTCAAAATCCTGTGACTTAGGGAATCGAGGCTTAATGAGCTTAAATAAATTATTCAAGGCTACACAGCAAATAGAGTTCCCAATTATTAACGTATCAGCAGGATATACTTTGGATCTGAATCCAAATTTGTTAGACTCCAAACCTGGGCCCCAACTCAACACCATACTAAAGTGATAAAACTGAAAAGATACATTGTTTTTAATTTTCAGATAAATTTAGCAAGTATGAAACAAAATCACAGATTGTGCTAGAGAGGAGAATTGCTTTTCAAAATTAATCTGAGTGATCAGAAATTAGTTCTGAGGGTCAACAAATACATAACATAAAGAACCTTTATCACTACAGTCCAAATATAAGAGATGGGGACAACACCGTGGATTATTTAGAAGAATGGTCTATGAGCAAACTGAATTTGCATATCATAATTGAAAAGGAGTTGGACAGAATAGGGTTAAAATTCAGAGGATAACACTTTAGCCCTGGTCCTTGGACAAGTTAATATTTCCAAGCCCCAGTTTTCCCAAATATTAGGTGACAATAATAATAATTGCTTTCATAGATAATGCAAATGTTAGATGGACATAAGCTATATGACTCAGCAAATGATGGGCACTACTAACGTTATTATTAATAATATTCTGCTCATGCAAACCGACTGTGCTAAGCCAGTATTCTTGAGAGGAATGGAAAGGCAGAGCTTGAATTACTGTTCCCAACTTTTCCCATTGTGAGAGTATTCTGTTCCAAAGACCAGAAAGGGAAACCGAGGCCACTGGTGCGGCTAGTCTCTAAAACCCAATGCTTCCTTCTCGGCAGACTGACCCCAAAGAACTAAGAGTCAAAATATGGAAGTTGAGTTGGATCCTCCCTTTAAAAGTCCCTTAGTTCTCATTCTAGATGCCTGCCCCATCAACCATCTCTTGTCTTCTCTCGGAAAACAGTGTTCAGAAGCAGTAGAAGCGGTACAGTGTTTGACATCAGTCCCATGGGCAGACACCCCACCATTTTTGCATTCAGTGTTTCTAATTTGTTTGCAGATCTCCTCAAATGTTAACTAGAGAGAATATCTCGGGAAAGGGCTGCTCTGAGGAAAATATGTAGCCATGACCCTTTAGTACCCAGTACAAAGTGGGTACTCACTAATGACTAATTAATTCCTATCCCCCTCCTAAGTTTCCCTTAAGTGGAGAAAAAATCAAAATCTTTGGGCCATTGTGTTCTTGTCTTTAACTAGCACCTGCCACCATGAATGGAAGCTTAGGATGGGAAAAGTGCTACCTCATTTAAATAAGACACAGAATGGTAATTCTCAAGGGATGCATTCCAGACATCACTGGCATTCCAGACATTATTGAATACCACTATAACCAAATCAGTGACCTGAAAGTGACAGGTTTTTTTTTCTCTTCTAAAAAAATCCATGAAAAAGCTCTGAGCTATTTAGTCTCCTAGAAAACATGGGCCTGAACACCCAACTTCTTCAGAAAGCAGAGAGGGCACCAAGAAAAGCATTTTTTGTTGTTGTTGTTCTCTTTCAGCTTTTCAAAAGGAGGACCGGGAACACAAACACGAAGCTGGATTTGGTGTTTCTGACATATTTTAACAAATTACAATATTAAAAGGAGAAAACGAAACATTTTCTGGTGCAAGATCTGACACTTTTCAAACCAGTATTCTGGAGCTGCGTTTGAAGTCAACTATCACCAGTACCTGTGATAAAGTTACTTTGAAGTTACCTAGGAGTTATTTGGTTGGCTGATGGAATTCCATTACGTGTGTTAGGAATTCTCCATTTTGTAACTTATTAAATAATTTCTCCTAAAATCAAAGAAAATATGAATATGCAAACTTAATAGGTACAACCTGTGTTCTTAACATTCATTACTGAAATTTACACATTCAACCACTGGAAAAGAACGTCCCTTTCCCTCTCCCCTTTCATTTTCTAATTTCCTATTTGTTATCTGTTGAGAGAGAGAGAGAGAGAAGTACCACAGGAAGAGAATCTCCAATACTTTGACAATATTAAAGGAACTGTCATGTTTTCTGAAGAAACACCATCAATTCCCCTACCAATAACTTCACACCATATTCACCCATGTAAATTATTATGTGACTAGTATCCTAGTAATCACGTATGTGTCTGTGTGCTTGTATCTGCGCACCCACACACCCAATGCATGAATCCAAAAGGCATTCCCAGTGGGGCTCCGCGAGGAAGGGGTTCAAGCTGCGCAGGGAGCGGAGCAGCCTGGTAATGAACCTCGGCATGTAGGCGCAGCTCCTGCTTTTCAGCGAGCACGGGTGCTGCTGCAGCCTCTTCATTTAGGCGTTCTTACACTCTTTTTTAAATATCTGTTCCCTGGTCAGCTTAGTCCCCCTGGTACTTTCATCTGAGAGGCAGGAGGTGGTAAAACAGGAATCCACGCCCAACCACGGACCCCCCTCTGCGCCCCGCCGGCCCGCGGCGGCTCCCCTTCCAGGCGCAGCCGGGAGCCGGCGGCCAGCGGAGCAAGGCCACGCGGTGGAGGAAGTAAAAACCCATCCCGATGGCCCACCTCGCCCCCAGCCCCGGTCTGCACCCATCGCCACCTCCTACAGCCCCCTTCCCCCGGGTCTCCGGCACTGCAGCCGCCGCAGGGGGTGCGGGGGTGGCTTGCAGGAGGCAGGCGGGCTTCCCCTGCACCCGCCCTGAGGCCCCTGGAAGAATGCTCTCTGGGGAAAGCGCTGCCCACAACTTGGAGGAACTTAGGTGGCAAAAGCCGCCGCTCCCCGCCCCCGACGGGGCCGCCACCCCGAAGGCGAGCGCGAGCCCCGAGCTTACCACGAGCACGGGGACCCCGGCGGCCAGCGCGTAGAGGAGCGCGGGGGGCACGGCGCTGCGGTCCTCCGGGCCCGGGTACGGCTTGCGGTAGGCGCTGTCGTGGCAGAAGAAGCCCTGCACGTTCACGGCGAACGTGTCCGTGTACTCGAAGTAGTACGCCAGCATCACCGTCCCGGCCATGATCACCATCTGGAAATAGAGCATGCTGCTGGCGGGGGCACGCGCGCCTCCCGGGCCGGGCCGAGCCGCGCCGAGCGGCGCCCTCCCGGGTCCTCGGACGCAGCCGCCGGGGCGCGGCGGCGGGGCGGCGGGAGGCGCGGTGGAGCCGCCGGAGGAAGACGCGGACGCAGGTCCGGGGCTCCGGGCGCCGGCAGGCTGCGGCGGAGGCGGCTCTCCCGGACGAGCCCCCGCTCCCTGGCCGCCCCCGCCCGCCGCAAGCGCCGCCCGCCCCAGCGCGGGGTCGCGCGGGAGGGCGGGGAGTCCCCGGCGACGCGGCCGCGGGGGTCAACCCCCGGGCTGCCCGGAGGAGGCGGCGGCGGTGGCGAGGCGGGCGGCAGCAGCTGGGACGGCTGCACCTGCACCCGGACGCGGTGGAGCTGGAGAAGCTCCTCGCTGGGTGACAACCAAAAAACAGGGAGGGGGCGGGGAGGCAGTAGAGAAGGAGCTTCTAGAAACTCCCCTCCGAGGCAACAGCTGGGCGGTGTAAGAAACCCTCACAATGCCTGAGAAAATGGTGCGGAGCCCCGTGGTTTTTTTGCGCTCCGGGCGCAAACCCTTCCAAAGCGCCAAGTGCAGGATGCGGCGCGCCGACTTCTAGTCCGCGCTCCCTAGGCTGCCTTGACCTCGCGCAGGACACACGCCAGGCGGTGGTTTCTAGCTGCAATTAAAAAATAATAATCTCAGAGGATTTTAGATTCGGAGTTTCTCTGCCTCCCTTCCGGCTTCGTAGGGCTTTGCATGGAAAAACAGAGAAATCACAGTTGAGTAGCTCCCGAAGCATCATCTCTTGTACAATGGCCCCTTCCTCGTTCAGGTGGTGTCCTGTCGCTCGTCTTGTCAGTCTCCCGTGGTTAGCTGCTGAAGAGACGAGGCTTTGCAGATTCCTGGGCCCACGGTGGCCAGCCGCCAGGGAAGGGAAAGGGGCTGTTGGCCTCAGCTTCCCATTCCCTGAGTTCCTGGGGACTGCCGGATTCCCTAGGGGTCAAGGGGAGAGGAAGACCAACGCGGGCTCACACCACTCCTGCAAAGCACACCCATACACGGGCAAACACGAACTGCCCCTGTAGCGTGCCATGGGGGTCCCCAGTGTGCAAGCTGAGGCAGCAGACTGGAAGGGGGTCCTTGCGGAGCCCGACGCTGCTCTCCCCCTCCACTCCAGGGAGCAGGTAAGGAAGCATGCACAAAAGGCAAGGGGGTGAAAACATTCCTACAGCCTTGTCCTTCTCATTAAAATGTGCATTACTTTAGCAGTTTCTAGAATGTACATTAATTTTAATGGGTTGCAGTCTGATGATTTTTAGATGTGGGCCTTTAGCATCAGGAAAACAACATTGGCTAAAAAGGCTGTTTAAATTTGGCAAATGATTAGTAACTTGGAGATGGGATTGTAACGGCACTGTGAATCGCTTTAATGTAGAATACCTTACCCTCCACATTATTACAAACACCGTTTAATAACTAATTGCTTAATTCTTACCACATAGAAGGCACTGAACAAATGAATAATGAGCAATTTGGGGGCAGTGGGAGTAAATTGTGTCTAAATGGACAAGAATGGCTTACCATATTGTGAAAGTGTAACTATTACAAAGATACATAGTTTAATGCTCCATTCAGAAAGTCATTGGGAGACTATAAGGGTGTTTGGACTGCTCCTCTGGTTCCGAATAGTAAGCCCCCAAGCCTTTCTACTTAGTAGAGTTTTTGACGAATGGTAGTAATTTTTAAGGGTAACCTTGGATTAAGGAGAGTCTACTGTAAGTATCTTATCCAAGCTAATGAAAATGTGCATTATGTATTTTTTAAAGTAAAGCATTGTGATGCATCGTCAATGTGTATTGAGTGCCTGGAACTTTGTGCGTAGGAAAGCAGGAGTCCTTGTCAGTCCTGTTCACTGCTTTACCCCAGTGTGATCAGTATATTACACATTGCAGGTGTTCAATTAATATCTGTTGAATAAATTAATAAATTTATTCCAAGAATAATGGGGCAGTGTTTTCACATATAAAACTTACGTCAAGGGGTAAGGAATCACAATCTTTATGTCCCCAAATAAACATAGCTCACATTCTTCCATGGCACACGGACAATGAAGGTGTAAGTTCAGGGTAAGAGTAGCGACTCTGGTACTGCTTCAGTTCAAAGCCCAGCTCTGCCACTTACAAGCTGTAGAAACCTGGACAAGTCGTTTGACCTCTTTGTGCCATAGTTTCAGCACCAGAAAAATCAGGGTCATCCACCTACTTTACAAGGTTGATGAGAATTAATGGTGCTTAATTTATTATATCTAGCACATGATAAACACCTACATCATGTTTAAATTCTGTAAAAAATTAACTTCTAGACCTCAATATATATAAACTAACTTTAATTCAGGTCACTCCCCTATCCGTCAGCAGTCACTTCCTTTGCATTCTATTGCTTACTAAATGGTTCAGGGCATATCCATATTTCTATGGGTGTATACATTTTGCTATAGATTTATTTACATTCTGTTTTGTCCTTCCTGACAAAAATACTATCCATGTCAGGAATAAGATATTACTTTCCTACAGAATTCTCAGTATCCCATCATTTTTCCATATTAAGTGGTCAGAGAGCACTGTTGATTGATTCACAGTTGCCTAGCAACCCAATGCTGACATTCAAAGTTAATCCTGACTCTTAACTCATATTGTAAAGATACCAACAGTATTTGGCTCCATAAATATTTGAACAGATTGGTTATTCATAGAAATGGTTTGAGGTAGATGAAAGAGCATGAGCTATATGCCCTTGGGCTGGTTACTTTACTTTCCTGAGTCTGAGCTTCTTTGGGGACAAAACGAACCAATTTTTTCTACCTCTGGGCTCTCTTTGACAATTAAATGAGAATATGCCTGGCCTGAAGAAGGTACTTATTGTGATTCTTCACTTTCTTAAAAATCATTTATGCTAGTTCTTTTCCAAAACACACTTTTTCAACTTCAAAGATTCTTTGGGAATCCTACCTCAATTCTTAATTCAACTTTCTATTTCTAGAACAACAGCACTACTCCTGTTTAATCCTTTGGAATCCGTGCCTAAATTCTTAATTGAATTGAATTGTGAGACACATCATTGGGCTTTCCAATGTATCACAACAATCTTTTTTAATAAAACATTGTCCTGTTCTTCAAACTCTTCCCATCTCAGCTCCTACCAAGGTGGATACTCTGGGTGAAAAAGGAGGCATTTTTAACTTTTATTTTCCAACTTTCAGTATTTCATATTATATTTATATGTTCATGATTTAAAAAGCACTCCTATCCCGCTATGTTTCTCCACCAATAAAATGTGAACCACCATAAATACTGAGACAAATCTTGGGGAATAATTTATCAATTCCAATACATCCCATCTCCCCACCCCAATACTCACGTTCTGGTAAGAACTAGTAAGGTACAAGACAACATAAGAGGATGTAGTCCTTATCTTTAAGGTTTATAAATTTTCTTCCAATGTACAAAAAGTCAGGGTGGAGGGAACTTTCATGGTGGTTCACCGCAAAGACCAACTAAATAGTCCTGGGGAAACCGATCACTGAATATTTGTAGATAGCTAGATGAGTGAGTGAATGTAGTCTTTTTCTTTAACCATGGAAACCTAAGGTGCCTGCTGGAAGCGAACAGAAGATACATGGCTCCTCCAGATCATTACCAAATGGGTTCTATGCAACAGATGGGTGACTATCAAGAAAGCCAGCTTGAGATTTTCTGATAAGACTCAAGAATTTTGCCCTCATTAGTTTATAGACAGAATGTTTTTGTTGAAGATGCCTGAGTATTTCCAAGGGCTAATGAAGATGCAGAGTGTTAAACATGGGTTTCCATGTGTCTCACGTAAATGAGAGATAAATCCAGGTATTTTCCTAAAATGCTCTCATTCCCTTTGCAAAAACAGTGAAAAATAACATTACTTCCAGTGCACAGTTGAGATGGTGAGGTCTGAAGGATTCCGAAGTCTTTTCGCAAGACAAATTAGGCAAGCCTCTCCAATAGAGTCCTCTCGTAACAGCAGCAACACAAATCTGTACTCATAATGCTACATCTGAGCTAGAGATGTTTAAGGAGAATCACAAGTGTGAAAAATTAGATGACTTTGTGCCAATGAGAAACTTTAAATATTAACATACAGACTGGTGGAACAGCTCACGGGAATAGATTTGAAAAGATCATTTTTGAATAGGTCGGGTAACTGCTTTTAGAATAAGTCGGGTAACTGCTTTTAGAATAAGTAAGGGCATCTGGTAATTCATTTGAATAATTGTTGAACTACAGAAGCAATATCTTAACAGATCTTTATTGAACAGATCTACAGAATGAATACAACTAGTTTACTAACTCCTCGACAATTACAGAGAACACCCATGAAGTTTGAATAAAAAATAAGATGTAGGCCTGGTTACCTCAAGAAATGTGCTCAAACACATCCACATAAATCCAAAAATACAATATCCTCAAAGGCAAACTAAAGAGAGCGAGGGATTTGTGGGATTACACCTTTGATCTCTTACTATGGCCATCATAGTACACTGCAACCTCACAGCATGATCTTCAGAGCTTGACTGAGGAGGCAGATGCTAGAGGAAGAAAAACAGCTCCTATAGTCATTTGTACATCCGTCTATGAGGTTCCAGCTGTAATGGGATGTTTATCTCAAAGGCCAGATGCTTCTGACTTGGACAAGTGATACTTATCTTCAGAGAGAATCACTAAGATATCTTTAAAGTCCTTACTTTGTGACTGCTTTATAGTTTATTCTATTCATCTACTTTTTTTTTTGAATTTTAAGTTTTCACTTCAAAACATCAGAAAGCACATATTTTATGAGGTAACATATTAAACTGAAGGCATAGGTATGAAATTGATGGACTATGTAAAACAGCCAAAATTTATAAAAATAGGAAGCTAAAAAAATTCAGTATTTTATTTGAATGATCCTATAGTAAAATAAAGATTTTAAATTATTAAGTTAGCAAAATTTAATTGGAACGTGATAATGCATACTGAGAGGCCATAGCAATTAGGCCTCCTGACTCTCAGTTTGCCCATCTGTAAAATTGGGTTAATGAATCTTTACAAAGACATTGATAGGCTTATATTTATGAAATGCTTCATAAAGATTAAAGCAGTGGGTAAATCTGCATTAGAAACCATATTATAATTATGAGGAGAGAATGCCTGATCTAAGTGGATCCTGAATTTTCTCCCCAGCACTGCGGTCTATTTTACAAAAACTCAGATTAATTGCTACCCAGTCTGTTTCCACAACTGTGAATATTCATTATTTTCCATATATTTAATCATTAAAAAATCACATTGTTTGGCTAATTACAAATCCACGGGTAGATAACCTCAAGGGAAGCTTCAAAATACTCAGTTTCTCTGAGAAGAGCTTTAAACAACTATTAAGGATAAGGACATAGGGGTGTGTCAGTGAAGTGACGGTTAAGCCCAAAGACTAGGGACTCGATAGAATTGAGTTCATATCTTTGCTCTGTAGATTCACAATTATGGGACCTTGACAGGACATTTTACATTCTCAGTTCCTGTAATATTTTAAAATGAGGATAATGTTGCCTACTTCATTAGCATGTAGTCCAATAAACGATCATTAAGGTAATTGTTACTCCTCTAGTATACTAATCTCACCACTGCTGGATTAGCAAAAAAATTGATCCATTTGGAAATGTGCCCACAAAATACTGCTGAATTGTCTGTGTACTTCATGTTACTTGAAGACACCCGAAAGTCGTTATGTACGCTGTGATAAATGAGGACCATCCTAAACAAAATCACAAATCCTGCTAACACTTGGAAAAACAGAGCCTCTTTAGCAATGATATGGAACACGTGGGGCAAACTATGCTGATGACAGCTGCAGGTCCTTTGTCAAAGATACAGAATGTGAATGCTAATCAGCATTTGGTTGTTCTTCAGTGTCCTAGGTAATGAACGAAACAAAAATACAGCTTTACTCATGGTTCCTTATATTCATATATGGACCATAATCATTGATTAGTTTAGAGTCAGATGATTTTCAGAATGCTATTTTAGTGAGGGCACCAAGGCTTCTGGCTTGATGAATTTCTGCCCTGAATTTCATCATACTTGAATGAATTATTAAATTAATTGCTGAACTGGAAGATAGCAAAAATTAAGTATTTATACACTGTACCACTTTGAAAGAGAGTTGGGAGAACTATTTGGAAAAGAAACATGCATTTATTTTGTTGACTCTTCGGATTATCACTCTTCATTATTAGATCAGGTATTGATTAATCATTTCATTATATAAATTATATCTTATTATAATTACTGCTTTGGTGTGTAATAATGTCTCCAATATAATGTCATGGAAAAAAGCCAAATGTGTTTGTTTTCCATTCAGTGATGACTTGCTTTGCTACTTCTTTCAGCTAATATAGATCTCCAATAAAAATAGAACATGAATGGTAAAAATCTTAATTAACAAAGGTCTCATAAAATAGGATATCTTGGGGAATTACTGTTTTTATTAATAGAGACCCTCTGTGTTTTTGCCAGAATTTTTTTCTCATTCCAGTTTTATCAAGAAATAACTGACATACATCACGTGTAAGTTTAAAGCATACAACATGGTGGTTTGATTTACAAATATTGTGAAAAGATTCCACAACAGGGACAGCTAATATCCATCTTCTTACATAGGTACAATGAACAGAAAAAGAAAAATTCCTCTTGTGATTAGAACTCTTAGGATTTAATCTCTTAGCAACTTTCCTATATATCATACAGCAATGTTAGCTATAGTCATCATGTGTACATTGCACCCCTAGTACTTATTTATATTTATAAATGGAAGTTTGTACCTTTTGACCACTTTCCTCCAGTTCCCCCTCCTGCCCTCCCTCCATTTCTGGTAAGTATAATCTCTTTTCTATGACACTGGTTTTATTTACTTACTTGTATTCCACATATAAGTGAGATCATACAGTATTTGTCTTTGATTTATTATTCACTTAGCATAATGCCTTCAAGGTCCATCCACATTGTTAAAAATGATAGGACTTCCTCATTTTTTATGGCTAAATAGTATCAATATATATATACCAAAACTGCTTTATCCCTTCATTCATCAATGGACACTTAAGTTGCTTCCATGCCTTGGCTGTTATCAATAATGCTACTATGAACCTGGGGATTCAGATATCTTTTCTACTTTTCTAGCTAGTTCCTTTTGGATATAGTCCCAGAAGTAGAATTGCTGGATCAAATAATAGTTCCATTTTTAAGTTTTTGAGGATTTGCCACACTGTTTTCCATAATAGCAATACCAAAGTACAATCCCACTAATAGTACATAAAAACATCCTTTTCTCCCCATCCACACCAACTTTTGTTATCTCTTGTGTTTTTGCTCATGGCCCTTCTAACAGGTGTGAGGTGATATCTCATTGTGGTTTTAATTTGCATTTCCTTAATGACTAGTGATATTGAGTATCTTTTCATGTACCTGTATGTCTTCCTTGTAAAAATGTCTGTTCAGGTTGCTTGTTCATTTTTTAGTTGCGTTGGATTTTTATGCTGAGTTCTCTATATACTTTGGATACTAAGCCCTTATCAGATAAATGGTTTGCTAGTATTTTTTCCTATTGCATGGCTTGTCTTTCCATTTTGTTGGTTGTTTCTTTTGCTGTGAAGAAGCTTTTTAGTTTGAAGTAATCCCACTTGTTTATTTTAAATTTTATTGGTGTCATATCCAAAAAAATCATATTGACGACTCACATCAAGGAGCTTTATTCCTATATGTTCTTCTAAGAGTTTCATACTTTCAGGTCTTACATTTAAGTCTTTAATCCATTTTGAGTTAATTTTTGTGGGTAAGATATGGGTCCAGTTTCATTCTTTTACATGTAAATTTCCAATTATCCCAGCACAATTTATTGAAGAGACTGTCTTTTCTACATTGAATACTCTTGGCTTCCTTGTCAAATACTCTTTGGACATACACACTTGGGTTTATTTTGGGCTCTCGATTCTGTTCTATTGGTCTATTTGTCTGTTTTCATGCCAGTACCATACTCTTTTGATGACTATTGCTTTATAGTGTAGCTTAAAACTAAGAAGTGTGATGCCTCCTGCTCTGTTCTTTTTTCTCAGGATTTCTTTCACTATTTGGGGTCATTTGTGCTTCTGTATAAATTTTAGGATCTTTTTTTTTCTACTTCTGTAAAAAATGACATTGGAATCTTGATAAGCATTGCATTGAATCTATAGATGGCTTTCTGTAGACTTGGCATTCTAACAATATTAATCTTCCAATCCATGAACATGGGACACCTTTCTATTTATTTGTGTCTCCTTTGATTTCTTTCAATGTCTTATATTTTTAGGTATAGAGATCTTTCACCTCCTTAGCTGAGTTTATTCCAATGTATTTTATTATTTTGATCTAATTGTAAATTAGATCAATTTCTTTATTTCTTTTTCAGAAATTTTATTCTCAGTATACAGAAAAAGTACTGATTTTGGTAAGTTAATTTTGTATCCTGCAACTTCACTGAAGTCATTGATTATATCTAAAACTTTTTTGATTGAATCTCTATGATTTTCTGTATATGAAATCATGTCATAGGCAGAGACAATTTTACTTCTGCCTTTCTAATTCTGTTGTCTGTTAATCCTTTTTATTGTGTAATTGTTCTAGCTAGGACTTTCAGTACTACGTTAAATAAGAGTGGTGACAGTAAGCACTCTTGTTTTATTCCTGATCTTTCAGGAAAAAATTTCATCCTTTCACCATTAAATATGATGTTAGCTAGATATGGACTTGTCATATATGGCCTTTATTATATTGATAATGTTCTTTCTATACCTAATTTATTGAGTTTTTGTCATGAATGGATATTGAATTTTGTCAAATGTTTTTTCTGCATCTGCTGAGATGATTCTTTTCTTTCATTTTATTAGTATGGTATATTATATTGGTTGATTTTTGTATATTGAACCATCCTTGAATCCTAGGGATAAATCCCACTTGATCATGGTGAATGATTCTTTGGACATGCTGCTGAATTTTGTTTGCTAGTATTGTATTGAGAATTGTTGCATCTATAGTCACCAGGAATATTTACCTTTAGTTTTCTTTTCTAGTAGAAAAAAAATCTTTATTGTATTTATTTTTACTCTAATTTTTATTATTTCCTTTCTCTGCTAACTTTGGGACCAGTTTGTTCTTTTTCTAGTTCCTTAAGGTGTAGAGTTAGGTTGTTTATTTGAGATCTCTCTTGTTCCTTAATTTATGGCTATAAACTTCCCTCTTAGAACTGCTTTTGCTACATTCAACAGGTTCTGGTTTGTTGTGTTGCCATTTTCTTTTGACTCAAGAAACTTTTCAGTTTCCCCTTTAATTTCTTTTTGATGCATTGGTTGTTCAGGAAAGTGTTGTGCAATATCCATGTGTTCATGGATTTTCCAGTTTTCTTCTTGTTATTGATTTTTAGTTTTATGACATTGTTATCAGAGAAGATGCTTGGTATGATTGCAGTCTTCTTGAGTTTGATGAGTTGTTTTGTGTCCTGACATATGGTCTAACTAAGAAAAGTTCCATGCTCATTTGAAAATAATGTGTATTTTGCTGTTTTTTGACAGAATGTTTGTATATGTCTATTAGGTATATTTGGTCTATAGTGCTGTTCAAATCTGTTTCCTTATTGAGTTTCTTTCGGAATAATCTATATATTTCTTAGAGTGGAGTATTAAAACCACAGTTATTATTGTATTATTGATAATTTGTACTTTTAGCCCTGTTAGCTTTTGCTTTATATATGTAGGTGCTCCGTGTTGGTTGCATAAATACTTACAATTATAATATCTTGATTGATTGATCCTTTAATATTATATAATAACCTTCTTTCTCTCTTTTTTTCCATTTTTAGATTAAAGTCTACTTTGTCAGATATAAGTATAGCTACTCCTTTTTAAAAAAAAATTTTTTTGGTTACCATTTGCTTGAAGTGTCTTTTTTCTGCCCCTTCACTGTCAGTCTATATGTGTCCTTAAGGCTAAAGTGAGTCTCTTATAGGCATGTTTTTGGATCTTGTTTCTTTTTTTTAAATCCATTTAGCCATTCTATGTCTTTTACTTAGATAATTTAATCCACTTACATTTAAGTAATTATTGATAGGTAAGAAGTTACTATTGCTATTTTATTGATTGTTTTTCTGGTTGTTTTATAGACCCATTGCTCCTTGTTTCTTATCCTGCTGCCGTTTTTGTGTGCATTTTGATGTCTTTGGTATCAGTATAGTTTGAGTTCATTGTTGTGTTGTGTGTGTGTGTGTGTGTGTGTGTGTGTGTGTGTGTGTGTGTGTGTGTGTGTGTGTTACTACAGGATTATCCTCTGTAGTTATCATGAGGCTTATATAAAATATCGTAAACTTATAACACCCTATTTTAAACAACTTAACTTCAATCGAATTTGTAAATTTTACACTTTTATTTCTCCTCGTCTAACACTTTAGGTCATTGCTGTTAGAATTTACATGGTATTGTGTGACTAATAACAGATTATTATAATTATTGTTAGTTTTACTTTTTTTTAACTTGTAGAGTTGTAAGTGAATTTTGAGACACTATTAATGCATTGCAAAATCTAAGCATGACTATATATTTACCATTACCAGTGAGATTTACATGGTCTTTTTATGTTTTTATGATATTAATTAGCATTTGTTTACTTCTAATCAAAGAAATCCCTTTGGCTTTTCTTATAAGTCAGGTCTGGTGGTAAGAAATCCCTCAGCTTTTGTTCACTCAGGAAACCATCTGTTCTTTTTTTCTCAAGGACAGCTTCACTGGGTATCAAATTCTTGTTGACAGTTTTTCCTTTCAATATTTTCAATGTCTTCCTGTTCTCTCCTGGCCTGTAAAGTATATGTTGAAAAATCTGCCAATTGTCTTATGAAGGCTTCCTTATATGTAATTTCTCTTTTTTTCTCTTGCTGCTTTGAAAATTCTCTCTTTATCATTGACTTTAGACAATTTAATTATAATGTGTGTTGGTGGAGCCCTATTCAGATTGTATCTATTTGGGATCCTTTGGGCCTCATGGATATGAATGTCCATTTCTTTCCTCATGTTTGGTAACTTTTTAGCCATTATTACTTCAAATGCAGTTTCTGTCCCTTTTTCTATCTCTTTTCCTTCTGGAATCCCCCTAGTGTGAATATATTATTTCTTTTCATTGTGTCTGATAATTCCTGTAGCTTCATTCCTTTTCATTCTTTTTTTTTTTTTTTTTTTTGCTGCTCTAGGTAATTTCTAATATCCTATCCTCCAGGTCATTGATATGCTTTTTAGGCATAGCCAAGTATAGTTTTGAAACTCTTGTTGAATTCTTCTGTTCGGCTATTGTATTTTTTCAATTCTAGGATTTTTCTTTGTTTTTATGATTGCTATTTCCTTATCAAAATTCTCATTTTGTTCATTCATTGCTTTCTTAATTTCATTTAGATGTCTGTGTTTTCTTACAGTTCACTAACTTCCTTAAAGGATTACTCTGAATTCTTTGAATGAAATTCATATAGTGTCACGTCTTTCATGATTCTTGATTCCTTATGTTGGTAATACACTTGAGTGATCAGGCTCTTCATCTAGACTTTACAGATTTGTTTTGGCAGAGACAGCTCTTCACCAGTCAACGCAACTTGGGTTTCTGTGTGTGTCTGCCGATAATGTCCTGGGGCAGGTGGGGCAGTCTATTTTGAGGCAAGCCAACTGTTTGAGTTCTGAGGATGTGGATGGATATATATGCACTGTCTGAGTACAGTAGAATAGACTGATTATTTGGTTTCCTACCCAAGAGTTGCTGTAAGATAGGTTCTGTGTTTGTCTGGATTTTCTGGTCCAAGCTTACTAATGTTTGGGACTGGGTACTCTATTCAGTATTGGATGGGACTATGAATTAGTTTTCCTGAAGCAGGATGTGACCCAGGGCTTTTATAGCTCATTGTTTGAGGATCTGAATCAGGATACTGTTTTCACTGAATTGTCTGGTCAGGTGAGACCACTGTTTTTCCTCTGTGGAATGGGGAAGCCATCATCTGTGTTATCTGGTCAAGAGCCACTGTACAAATGGCTATTTAATGAGCTGTGCAATTTCCCATGTGGTCTGCTCAGATTCTCTGTTTGGGCAGGCTGAAGGCTATATTCAGTGATGAGTTTGGCTATGGATTAAATTTCCTGCCCAGGCACAGCTCTAAAACTTGTAAAGTTCTTTGTTGTCTTAATTCAAGATGACTTACACCCTAAATTCTCTGATCAAACAGGGTCACTGGCTTTAATCTGCAGATGATTAGCTGTCCCCACCTGCCCCTCAGCCTGAGTACTGCTGAGCTGTGCAGCTTCCAGGCGCTGTCACCAGCCCTTGTGGTCGGATGTCCAGAAGACACTCTCCCCAACACAAGTTGGGTTGTGATTCAACTCCTTGCCTGGATGTGTGCAAACCAGTCTCTAGTGTTGGCAAACCTCCTTGTTTGGGTGCCTGAATGAGACAGTTCTGCACCTTACTGAGTTCCCTGATTTAGATACACTCTCAAGTTGATTTTGCAGATGAACAAAGCCAGTGGTTTGGATTACCACTTGGGCACTGCCAGTATGAATTTGGTCTGCCAACGTCTGTGTGCTGGTGTTGCAAACCCCTCCCTCCTTTTCTGTCGTAGTCGGAGTTCCAATCACTGAGTCGTGAAGATTCCCTTGCAATCCCTGTGGTGTGAGCTTAGAGGAGGGAGCCCCTCATAAATGTTGTGTGGTGTTGGTTGTCCCCCCATGTTCTCTTTTCCCATTGGAGGAGCCAGAGATTTCTCCACTCACAGGTGACCTCTGCATGGAGGTGTAGCCTCCTTTCTTTCCCATCTAATGTGGTCTCTCTTGGTCTCTGTGGTGCACAGGCTGCTTCAGCCCCATGCCCGTGTTCTAGGAGTCTATGAATAATGTCTTATTCTTGAATAGTTGTTAGTTGTTCTTCTTGTGAGGGGGAGCAAAGTCAGCAATGACCTATGTCATCATCTTGGTGATGTCTCTTTCAGACTTTTAAATTAATAAGCAAAGTGTGTTGAACATACTACATTTTTCTTTGATGATCTGGCATAGAGGTCTTTATTTTGAAGTTCAGTTCTTACTGTTCCTTATTGTAGTGGTGCAAGATGTAGGAGTTTAATTTATGTACATACATATGGTAGGATAAACTCTGGATATTTTATAAAAAAGATGCCTAAATGTTTGTTTCCTTGAAATAGCAATAATGTTTATTGAGTGACTACTCTATGCTAGAAATAGAGGACGGTGTTTTATTCATATATCTCTGACCCCTATAACTAGCCCCAGTTTAGTGAAGAGATGTGATAGCATCAGTCTTGGTTTGCCTGTCTTCCAAAAAGTAATGTGCAGAATCCTACCAATAAAACTATTCCCCTTAATTGAGGCTTCCAGTGTGTGTGTGGAGTCCAGTTCAAATAAATCAGGTTTTTGCTAATCGAAATACCTATTTATAGTTCTCCAGCAACATAAAATGAGGCTACTCTGGAGTGACACAGAGTTTTCATTTTGGTATTTATTGAATCTGGAATTGAGATCATAGAACTAAGGAGCAGATTCCCTTACGTCCCTTTAACAAATCTGATAATCCATTTTAGCTACTGAAGCAGGCGTGGAAGACCCACAGAGGATGGGGAATCGGCACCGGTATCAGTCAGCTCGGGCTGCCCTAACATAATGCCATAGAGTGGGTAGTTTACACAACAGAAACTTGTACTGTTGCAGTTTTGGAAGCAGAAGTCCAAGATCAAGGTCCCATCAGGGTTGGGTTCTGGTGAGACCTCTCTTTCTAGCTGGGAGATAGGGCTTTCTCACTGCGTCCTCACATGGCCCTTACTCTGTGCTTGCATGGAAAGAGAGAACTCTGATGTTTGTTCCGTTTCTTATAAGAACACTAGTCCTTTCAGATTGGGGACCCACACTTATAGACCTCATTTTACCTCGGTTATCTCCATAAAAGCCCTATCTCCAAATGCAGCCACAAGGGAGGTCACAGCTTCAGCACATGAATCGGGAGGGGTGTGTGATTCAGCCCTTAACAGCGTCCCATTGCCTTTCCAATTCAACATAAGAATGCTTCATTAGGTCAAAACTTATGAAATTGCCATTTCTACAGGTGAAAACGAGCTGATTATTGGTAACTTCAAATGGATCGATCTATAGACGGTCAATGCAAATATGCTTGATTGCTGAAATATCCAGGTGGTTATCTCATAAATTGTGGTAAAACTAGGAAATAATGAGTTTATTGACTCATTTTTAATGATGTCTATGCCTCCCGATCTGATAGATTTCCAATTGAACTCTTTAAAGTTAAGTTTGAGACCACGTGAATTTTTATTACCTCATTGTAAAAGTCAGAAAGTGTGAGTTAAAACTGAATCAATGGCACATAACTTTGACGATTTACTTGACAGTTCAACTGCACAAAACCCTCCTCAACATGATATTTGGACTATAAATGTTGGTATCTGAAGGACAGTAGTACTCAGTTGTGCAGCCAGAAGCATAAAATGAATAAAATATGTGGAGTTTGGGCTAAGCACACAGATATTTTTACCTTTGGGTCAGAAATTTAATTGCTTCTTCTTGCTCATGCTGATAAGAAATCCAGATGGTCTACTCCAGGAATTGCAACAAATCAATTACTGACAAGTAATGGAGCCCAGTATCAAGTGAGATAAGGATGCTTAGAATTCAGCTTTGTCAGAGGACTTACCGCTGCTGTCTGAGTCACCCAAGCCCTCTCTGTATTTAGGTATTGGTTCCTTCTCTCCAGCTGGTTGTCACTGCTTGACAGGGACTGCATGAAATAGGCATCTGTCATGTATCATGACCAGATTAAATGGATTTCCAGTTCTGCTGGTGCTGCTGAAAACAAGTTTACCAAATTCCTGGCCTCTAGAAACTCACCCCACAAGATACCCTTGTACTAGAAAAACATGCAAACTGGTATTTTGTACTTGTTTAGAAACATAATTATTAAGAATTTATGCTCTACGAAGATGTACCAAGCAAACTGCAATAGATTACCTCCCCTATGCTCACAAAACAGATTATAATAAAATCAGTATTACGAGTTTCCACACCTGAGAATCAGGAGGATAAAAATTTCTAAAATATCTATTATGCGACCTCAGCTTGGTGGCAGATGGGAGTGAAAACAGACATGTTTGGTTATGTATTGTGTGCCAGACAGTTTTCATGCTTCAGTCTTATTTAATTATTTTTAGAACCCTGGGAAATGAAAACATCATTACCCCTGCACTTTGCCAAATCTGAATCTCAGGAAGACATTCCCCTTTCCCATTTGCTCATAACTAATAAGTAGCCGTAGAATTGATGTTTACATCTAGATTTGGTTGGTTCCCAAGAAATTTCTACTGTGTTGTAGTAACATTTTTATTATGTTATGCCAATTCTAAAGTAGTATTTATATTTAATATAAATATGTTAATATATGTATTTAATAAATAAACAAGCAGTGGTATATCCATAGTAGAGAATATTACTTAACAGTAAAAGGGATTAAAAATCCCACAGCTTAGATGAATCTCAAAGGCATTGTGTTAAGTGAGAGAAGCAAGTCTCAAAATATGAGTCCACTTATATGTCATTATTGAATAAACACATTTACAATGGTAGAAAACAGATTAGTGATTGCCAGAGGCTAGAAGTGGCTGTGTGCTTTGACTAGAAAGGAACAGCACATGGGAATTCTTTGGGATGCAGGAGCTGTTCGGCATCCCAATTGTGACAATTACCTGGACTGTCCATGTGTTATAATTCATAGAACTATACACCAAACATCAATACAAAATAGAAAAGGAAATATTTCAAGCATGGGAAAATTGTAGAAAAGGCATCACTATATACTAATAAGACTTCTAATATTTTTTATAGCTTTGCTCTTACACATAAAGGTGACATATTTTGGGAGAGTTTGTAATCCCACTTGGAAAGGTATACATTCTGAGTTATCTGTATTTAGAAGATGATAAAATATGAGCTGAAGAATAATGAAACTGATATGTACCTGCCACAGTCTTTTGGAGTTCATATATATTTTTTTTATCCCAAGGAATATTGTGAATTTCAGACAAGAATTCAGTGTATTAAGAGGGACATCCCATCTAATAGTGTAGAGTGTAGATAAGGTCCTTTCGCTAGAGCTCCTTCTCATGGCACCTGGTGGCGGAAATACACCCCCTTTCGCAGTGATCAGGGGAAAACGCACCAATTCCTGTGGAGAACTAAAACTAGAAAAGAGTCATTGGAAAAAACACATTTGTGCCAACTGCACTTAGAAAATGGAGATTGGAGGGAGGCTGGGGCTGATAGAAGGAGAGGATGCCAGAATTTAATCTGGTCACATCAAAAAGTGGCTTACCCTCTGGCCACACCCACTGACCACATCTACCTGCTCTACCTAAATGGAACAGGTGAGTCAGTACTGGCTTAGGAATTTGCATCGTTGAAGATTAGGGACCGAAGCTGGGGAGGAAAGAACTGGCCCTTTAAGTGGTTCTTCTGTAGCTTCAAAAGGTTATATTGAGCCTTCCCAAGGCTTCAAGCATGTTATTAAATGAGTTAATGCATGAGAAAAGAGTTCTATAAATTGTAGGCTACCACAGAAGCTTTAGTTATTATTAACCTTAAGACTGGGAGACTGACTCAATGGAATATGTTAAATTGAGGATTAACATCTGTAAGGTAGCCCAAATACCAAAGCTCAGTCTTTCAAAATTTTAAATGTGCATTTTAGGTAGATATAATCCATATGTGGATATTTGCCTGCACATTGTGCAAATATTCATACTTCACATTAATAGATGCATATAAATGAACTAAAAATTGTAAATTAGTAAAACCACAGCAACCCATCTGGATAGGATTAGCCTTTGAGAAAAACCCATTAAAATGCAAATATGTTAAATAAATCAGATTCGGGGGGTCAAGTTTTCTGGGGAAATACTATCTGTTTGCAATGTTGCATCTCTACAGAATTTCCATCTGAATTGTTCTAATGATGTGCAGACTGAGAGGGCAATGAAAGAAATATTTCTGAGACTGTGGGTCTCAGTTTTAGCAGATGTTGGATGTTCTAATAACTGAATCAAAAGGAGATGGATAAAAACTTTTGCACACACTTTACATATATTTTCTAGAAGAGAGATATCCCATAATGAGCCATTCAGAGGGGAAATATGTAAGTATGCACTAGTTTAGAGGAACAACTCACATATATCAAAACATGAAGATATTTACAACATTGCACTAATGTGTTCTCCCAGGCACGCTGAGCACAGGCTTGAGCTCTGTTTTCGTAATGACTTTCACAGGAAGAGCTCCTCTCCACCCAACTGACTCACAATGATGGTGATGATGTCACAGCTGATGCATCTGTGGCTCCCAGGCTGCTCAAATGAAAACTAAGATTCACACTGAAATGGTAAATAGCTATTTGTTTTATCATCAGTGTCTCATTCTGCCTTATCCTTTTGAAGTCATTCAAGCAAGACTGTTCAGAGTTACTGTCTGAGGCAACCTAGTGCAGAGTAGGTCTGCGAGACAAGACATTGTGGTGTTGTCTGTGTGAGTGTGTCTTTTTGCACTTCATACACCTCACAGCACTGGCACCCTAACCATATTCTATGATGTCATCCTTCTTGACTCTGACATAGTTTCCAAACTTTGCTGCACGTTAGAATCCCTAGAAAGGTTTTAAAGCTTTTGCTACCCAAGTTCCACCCCATACCAAGTAAATCAGAAAGTCAAGGGGTGGGAAGCTGCCAGGTAGTAGTTTTTAATAGTCACCAGGCAGTTCCAATATGCAGCAGAATTTGGGAACTGCTACTCTGTGGCTAGTCTGACAAGGATTATAATGACTGACACAAGGCTGGCACTCCGTGTGTATCTGGAGATAAATGAAGGAATCTAGCCTCAGATCAAAAAGCCTTCTAGCTGTTGGAGTTCATGTGCACCCGTTTTCCCAGTAATTTTGCAAATACTTCCTCCAGATAACTTAGAAACAAATGTTAAACCTCTTTAGCTACAGATATTAAAATCAAAATACCATCATACTGGTTTTTCTTAAACATTGAGTTACAAATGATATATGCAATGATAAGACCCAATCCTGAGAATGTGCTGGAATGAACATCTTCATACATACTCGTAGTTCGGCTTCGTTGGAATGCTCTCAGCCTGTATGTAACAAAAACTGGCTCCCTGACACAATAAGTACATATTTTTAAATCTATCCTTTGAAGATAATTGAAACTTCAGAAATTATGGCTTAGTCATATTATTTATAACATGGTGAAATAGAAAGATTCACATGTCCAGCAACAGGGCATGTTTGAGTTAATTGTGAAATAGCAACTCAATGTCATATAGCAAATATAACATATATATTCTATATATTATATATACTATTCAGTTATATATAACACATAAAAATATTATCAAATATTTTTTAAGAACACAGAAAATATTTTATTACAATAATATTATTTCATTATCCTGTTCTTTCTCTCTGTTTCTAAATGTTTCTTTGGAAAAATATATGACATTCATAATGGAAAGAAAAAACAAAAATAATATCACTGAGGCCATAAAATCGTCTAAATCGACACAGTAAGCGAAGATGACAGTGCATAAAATGGGAAATAAATTGTCTCCCAAAGAAATGGCCTATACGAAGTCCATTACTGTTTAGCTCTTTCACAACTGCACAATACTAAATTTAGCATGAGTGAGCTCATGCTGTTGTCCAGAGTAGTGTACAGTTTTAAAGAGGAAGTAAGATTTGAATGGAAGTTCGAATATGTTTGGGTTTTACTAAGAGGAAAAATTTGAACAGAAGTTTCATACTGTCAAAGGTTTGAACAAAGAAATGGAGGGCAGGAGTGAGGCTGGTGTGTTTTGGAGGCAGGTGGAAGACAGGCTTGGCTAGAGTGTCAGGGGGTAGAGGGAAATTGTTTTGGACAGGGAGACTGAAACCAGATGGTAGCAAGCCCTAGCAAGACAGGTCTAACAATCTGAGCCCTATCCTAAAAATAATGGGAAATCATCTGAACTATTTGACTAGGAAATGGACAAGGTTGAAGCAGCACATTGTGAGTACTGAGAATACTGGTTTGTATAGTAATCCACAAAGTAGAGATGGGAGACCCACAGATGATCAACTGAGAAGCAAAAACAGTGATCCAAAAATTCAAGAGTGATCTTTTAAAAATTCAAGGCTAATCATATTTTCCCATTGTCTAAAACTTCAGTGACTTTCTCTGATCTCAAAATAAAGAAAATACTCTTAACATGATGCATAAGGCCTTACATAGCATTACCCCTGATCTACCTTTCCAGCTCCCCTGCTCTGTACCAGACTGCCTTTTAATCTGCACTCTGCTTCTTGGAATGTCTACTCACCATGCTACTTCCAATCATAAGTCATTTATACTTAGAGACTGCTGCCTGGAATGCTCATTTCTGCCCTCTCTGCCCAATTCACTTCTGCTTATACTTTATATTTCGACTGAAGTGTCACTTCCTGGAGACACCATCTCCTACCTCCCTAATCCTCCTATTATAGGCTCACATAGTACCAAGTGCCTTTCAGGCATTATAATTATCTTTGTTGATATTATACATTTGTTTGGATTACTAGTTGGTAACCTTCTGCTCACTCTTCTCAGGTCCATGAGGGCCGAATCAATGTCTTACCTTTCATATGTGACCCCACTGCTTAAAGAATTTTCTGGCACCTGGTACATACTTACTAAATAGTTGTTGAATGCATGCATGATGAATAAGGAGTAGAAAGGGTGGCAGAGGTACAAATTGAAGAGAGGAGTAGGAGAGACATTTTTTTAAAGAACCATAGGAACAAAGGAAAATGATAAATACAAGATGATGTCAAAGAATGTTGGATGATTTGGGATAGTAATGCCATTGACCATCACGGGGAGGAGCGTGGGGTGAAGGAGACCAGGTAGATTTAATATTGTAGAGGTTAGAAACCCATCAGACTGGGAGACACAGATTTGAGAATTATCTACATAAAAATGGTGATTAAACTAAGAATGAGGAATATCCCACACTATGTGTATGTATATATAGTTTCATATTTCCTTATGGAGGGACTTGCGCTAAGAGTCACACTCATGAGGTGTCTTACTCATCTCTCCCTAAGCAGGACTGGGAGTGACAGTGACATTCACTGGTTCACGTTTTTTCCACTGGGTAAATCATATCTGTTTAAAGGCCGAAAGATCTGGAGATACACTTCTCCCTTTTTGTGGGAGACATAATTCTGGGTATGATGTAATTTGTTTTTTTAAATAGGCCTGTTTTTTTCTTTTTTCAATCTCTCAGCTTTGGGATAAGTGGAGAGACAGAGAATATCAGCATTTCTTTTCAGCCACGGATCTGTAGAAACAGTTGATATCCATTTTCTGATCTCTTATGCCTAGTTTTTCAGTTGGTTCAACATTATGCAGTAGAATGAATTGATGTTATGTATTAGTCCCTTAGGGCCCCAATATTCTAGAAATGTTTAGAAAGGAAAGTGTAAGGGTGACGGAAAATGGAGCAGCCACTGAAACAGAGAAGTAATGTTGGAAGTGTTTGACGATATCAAGGACTTCCTGTTGTCAAGGAGACCAAGGAGGGAGAGCTCACCAAGGATGTATGAGAGGTGCACAGACCAAATCGGCCAAGCCGAAGGGAGAAGGCGGACAGAGTTGGAGCCCCTGGCTTTGGGTGTTAGATACTTGATCACCTGCACAATTTTACTCTACACTGAATGGTCAAAGAAGAATCCAGATTTCCAGAAGCAGTAAGGAAACAGAAGCAGCAGGTCCAGATTATTTGTGACAGTCGTTTGAGAGTCAGTTATGTCAGGGGACTAGAATAGTGGTTGGAAGACGCCGCAGGGTAAATAAAGCCTGTTTTGTTTCCCAAGAAGGGGAGGATCCGCACACACATTTGATGACTAAGTACCCGTGTAAGTATGAGTGAATGACGAGGTTAAAGGTGAAGAATATTCATGGGGGTAGATTTTGAGAGAGAAGAGAGTGAGAAGGAGAGGTGGGTGACAGGGTCAGCTCTGTGGAGCTGGCTTCCTTCCCTGAGACTGGAGGGTGAGAAGGGAAGCTGCTGAGAGGTCCTCTGCCGAGGGGAAGCTGAGAGAAAAGAGCCAGTGAGAAAGCAGATGAACCAAAGCATGGTGCCCTCAAGAAGGCTGAAGGAACTCACTTCATCTGAAAACAAGTACTGTTTTCTCTTTAATTTGGTTCCTGTATCAAAGTCACTCCTTTAGATTATAGAGTAAGTGAGAAATGGACTAAAACAGAACTCAATAACCCAATTGAAAAGCAGCTTTTGAAGGGTAGATGTATACATACATATATATATGTAGGTAGCTTGGCATCCCAATTTGGAAAGAAACCCCGAACTCCCATGAGAAGAAGCTTAATCTTGAAGTTGAAAGGCACACCTTGAGATTTGTGCCTCCAGGAAACGTAGTTTCCACTCCTTTGACCTTTTCAATCCCCTTAACACCCCACTCTTCCCTTTCCCTTTGGGAAAAAATACCGATAAAACAAAACACTTATTTTTCTCTTTTAGCAGTTAAAATATCTTATGAATGTGGCCCCTTTTTGATGAATCCTATATCAGAGCCACTAAAGTTGTGCCAAACCCCTGCTTCATCTAGTGCCATGTCTTGAGGCTGAACTAAGTCATGGGACACACCCAGTCAGCATAGCATGGGAAAAACACAAAACAGAAAATTAACCCCAGGGGGTTTTTCACATGGTCTGACTCTTGTCAGTGAAAATCAGTAATGTGCCATGTTTCCCTTTTTAATATAAAAACGTTTCAGAATGTACAGTAAAACAGCTTTGTATTAAAACCAAAAGGCAGAAGCAATGTAGTTGAAGGCAATGTTGGTTACATATGAAATCATTATATTCAAGTAACTTGAAGCACAGAAAAATAAAGTTATTAATTATCCATCTTCTCTTGATCACACTTAAAAATAAAAATATAGAGGACCGAGACGAATACATTAATTCAATGATTTTCCTCGAATCAGCAAGTTAGTAGCAACTGAAAATGAAATTCTTAACATGAAAACATGGGCAAAATGTGTTATATGGGGGGCTAGCTACTTTTAGGATGTAATCAAGTAAGAGCTCCAATTTATGTCTTATACGTGTTCAGCAGTATACTAACCACCCTATTTCTTTTGCCTTCTTATTATGAAGCATTTCAAACATTCAGAAAAGTACAAAAATAATATTAAAAAACCTGTGGGCCCACCACCACTCAGTTTTTTAAAAATTATGGAAAATTTCAAAAGTATATATAATTAAAGTGAATAGTATAATATAACCTTATGTCCTTGTTGCCACTTTTAATAATTATCACCTTAATTTTGTTTTATCTTCAATTCTTCATTCCTCTAGATTATTTGGAAGCAAATTTCCAACATGTCATTTTAACCATAAATTATTCAGCATATATCTCTACATAAAGATAAGTACTCTTTAAAACAAACAAAATTAGAGTAATCATGCTTAATAACTATATAATATCATCTGCTATCTGTCCATTTAGGATTCAAATTTCCTTTATTGTGTCATCTTTTTTTTTACAGTTGGTTTAAATAAAAATCCAAATAAAGTTCAAGATTTGCAATTGGTTGTTACATCTCTTATTTCTATATTAATAAGATCCCTTATCATAACTTTTTCCATTGAAAATTTTTAAAGTCAGTCATTTATCCCATAGAGTCTCATAGTCGAGATTTTGATAATTGCATCTTGTGGGGTCAGCTAACATGTTCTCATCCCCTGTATTTCTGTGTGGAGGAAGGGAAATCTAGTTTTATTTTTTTGACCAGAACAGTTCATAGGTTTTAATGTGTACTTCCCTTAGGAAGCAGAGGACATCTGTTATGCTTTATTTTGTTTTGTTTTCCTCTATTAGTGATATCAACCACTGATGCTTAATACTTAGATCTGTTCATTCATTTAAGGATTGTAAATCATTGATATTTTAATTTAATCATTCCTTTTTTATTAGCTCTAATACACCTATAAAGAGAAATTTACCTAATCAATGATTTGATCATTCAATAGCACAGTTTATATAGGAAAAGCAGGATAAATTCATGATTAGTTCCCTTTATTTACCAGTTTAAAAACATAAGTTGATTTCTTAACATTCTCCAAAGGTGAGCAATGAGAGTTTAATATACATTACATATGTAATATTAATATGTATTAGTTATATTAATATAGTAGTATTTTAATTTAATATTCTATTAAGATTATATATTATTATATACTAATATAATTACACATTATATATAGTAATATCACATAATTTATATTACACTGTATATAATTATAAACTTATACAGATTTAAAGGTATTTGAAGGGTTTCATTCCATTAAGTTGTTATTCTCATTTATTCTCTAATTATCCTATTTTAGGCCAATAGGAATGTCTTCACATTGGTTTCCTAGGTCCTTTTGATATAATTCTCGTTATCATGGTTAGTTTCCTTGCTTCTTATATGATAAAATGTTCCAGGATCATCTCTTACATGTTTGCCACAAACCTAGAATCAGCTATTTTTCCAGGGTACTTTGGTTCCTTTTAAAGGTAAATGGTATTTAGAGACCAAAATCTGGTCAATGGTGGTTGCTTTATTGCCACCAGATTGGCCATTGTTTATAGGCTTTTTTAATGATCAAGCTATATATTTTTTCCTTTTTGAGAAAGTATACCACTGATATTCCAATTTAAAGTCTGGAATACAGGGTTTGTACTTAACCTCATTGTCTTACTACATCTGTACCTCCTTTCTCTGTTTCTGAAAATCCTGCTTCACAAAGATACTTGCAGAATTACACATCTGTCTTATCATACAATGAATAAACAACAGAATAACATCAACACTACCACAAACAATATAAAAAATTTTTCTGTTGTGTTTTTTTCCTTCAGGGTGGGGACAATTTGTGTGTTTGTTTTTCCTGTATTTGACATTAGGAATGTAAAGACAAATTCCTGTGTTTTAAAGTCATTTTAAATAGTTCCTCCCTATGTCGTTATACCACCAAGTTGACACCCAGTTAGGTTGTTTTGTTTCAGTTTGCTTTTGAGTTTTAGAGATTACTTTTCCCCTCTAATTTGGTTTTATAGTATATAAATCATTTATAGAAGAAATTGGAAGCAGATCCTTCCTCAGTCAAACCTTAAGGTTCCTGCAGCTTCAGCTAACCCTTGATTAAACCTTAGTGAACCTTCATTTCAAGGTGCTAAATTTTGGGATAATTTGTTACTTTGCATCAGATTACTAATACACCACATTTCCTTTCTTGTTCCTACCTTTAGCCCAGTTTTATATAAGGTCATTGGCAGTTTTCTTTTAATTTTTAGAATGCTTTGTATGTCAGTTATTATCTTTTTATCTGTAACTCAAATATTTTCCCAGTTTTAAATTATTTTAAGTACTCAAATTTTCAATCTTTTCCCTTCTTTTTCTCAATGTTGATCATTGGAAATTTTTCCACAACCAGATTATAGAATTTACTCATGTATTCACCCCAGTTCATATATGGTTTCATATATTTTACATTTTAACCTCTGATCCACTTGGAATTTTTCCACAAATTGGATTAGCATAAGACACTAAAGCACTGTATGGTTTAGGCAGCCTGGTGTAGTAGAATCATAAAGTTGAAAGACTGCATTTGAATCTCAGCTCTGCTTTTAAAAACCCTGCAAACTTGAGCAATTATTTAACATCCCTGAGCCTCAGTTTCTACATCTATAAAATGAAGACAAATAAATTTAAAGTAATTGTCATAGTATTTGACCTCCAGTAAGTAATCAATCAACATAAGTTGCTACTGTTATTCTTACTGTTAATACATATGTTGTGACTGACCTATGTTTTTTTTTTCATTAAACCTGTGGGTAAAACTGAACTTGTAGCTTGCTGACCATGAAGCCTGGCACAAACTTTCCCAAATATGTAAACTTCTGAGAACTTCATTTTTCCTTAAAAATTACAGTCATTAATGAATGGAACTATTGTGGGGATGTGTTTGTGTGTGACTATGTGGAGTGTGTGTGTGTGTGTGTGTGTACAGAGTGCAAGCTGTGCTTCAAGTTCCTGATTGTATCCAGAAAAATTCTAATGCAGTTTTCATGGTTCCTCTAATTACATTTATTTCTTTTTTTCTTTTCTCTATTATTTTTAACTTAAAGCAGAGCTTCTTGAAAAGCGTGATGTTTCCTCATATCACAAACTACATGCAGGCATATTTTGTTTTATTGCATTTTGTTTTAATGTACTTTAAAGATATTGCACTCTTTACAAATTGAAGGTTTGTGTCAAGCCCCCCATAGAGCAAGCCTATGAGAACCGTTTTCCAACATTTGCTCACTTTGTGCCTCTGTGTCCATAAAGTATATTTAAATTAAGATTTTTCCATTGTTTTTACAGACACAAGGCTACTGCACACTTAATAGAGCAAACATACTTTTTGTATGCACTGAGAAGCCAAACCATTCACTTGACTTGCTTCATTGCCATATTTGCTCTACACAGTTAGTGGTCTGGAGAAAGCCTGCAGTATCTCTGGGGTTGGCCATAGGATACCTCCCTTTCACATGGGAATCCAACATTTTATATTCATGATTTTGAAATCCATCTTTCTTAGCTCACTTAACTTTTTTCCATACAGCTTATTACCATCTGGCATCTGGTATATTTAATTATCTACCTGTTATTTTTGCTCTCTCTAATTAGGAAGTAAGCTCCATGATAGTGGACATACGATCTATTTTGTTATTTCCTGGAACCTAGAACAATGCTTGGCACATAAGATAGATATTCAAGAAATAATTGCTGAATAAATGAATAAAATATACATATGTATAATATATATCTTGACCAGATTTTCCCATGCAGTCATTTATTCAACTATTTAATGCATGCCTACTGTGTGCAGGCACTCATCTAGACACTGAGGATAGAGCATTGAGCAAAAGCAGACAAAATTCCTGTCCCCATGGAATTTACAGTTGAGCAGATAAACAACATAGGTAAGCAAATTGTAGTGTAGTTTTAAGTAGTGATAAGCACAAGGGAGAAAAAATAAAGCAGAGGAGGACTTGAAATATTAGGTGGGAGTTGAAATTTTAGATACAATGGTCAAGGTAGACCCCACTGAGAAGAAAGGTCTATAAGAAGTGTGTGAACCAGCCATACTTACTTATATCTAGGGGGAAAGAACATTCCAGGTGGAAGAAACAGCAAGTGAAAAGGCCCTGATGTAGAGCTTGTCTGGCTTGAATAAAAAGCAACAAGGCTGGCATGGCTAGAGTGGAGTGCGGGAGGGGAAGAGGAGTAGGAGAGAGATTCACAGGGCACCAGATTATGTCTGGCCTTGGAGGTCATTGTCAGGCCTTGGGTTTTGCTTTAAATGAGATGAGAAGCTGTTTCTAGGAAGGAGGGAAGTAGTAGCATCTAACTGTGTAGAGCCTAGACTACAGAAGGATGGGGAAGGGCAGAGGCAGAAGCAAGGAGACCAGTTTGGAGGTGATAGCACTGATGCCCTGACCTCTAGGCCCACACGTCCAGCTGCCTGATATTCATCTTCACTTACGTAACGTCTCAAATGTCATGCAACATATTTGGAATGCCAGCCAGAATTGGCTTACACCTTTTCCACACATGGTTTTCCTTCTCATTCCTTATTCCAATTAAAAGCATGACTTTGCATCCATCCAGGCACCTGACTGGAAGCTTGGAAGTTATTTCCTTGTTTACCTTCTCTTGTGTGCACATTAAATCAGGTTCAAATGCCATGAATTATACGTGCTCTCTTTGAAGCCCTCCTTCCTGCATCCCCTCAGCTACCCATCTCAGTTCAAGCCTCCTCATTTCTTGTTTATTTCATGGAATAGACATGCCCTACCTCTCTCAACCTGTGTCTCTAATCTCCTCTCCACATTTCTTTCAGTATGACTCTCCCAACATTTGAACAGATCATGTCATTTCCTTGCTTAAATAAGAATTTTTAATGCCATCTTCTCTTGGCGTATTCTCTACTCTGTCATCTCCAAGAGTGCAGACTCCTGCATGCCACCTGATCCCTCTTTTTCTGCCTGTCTCTGCTCATCATGACGCACAGTTCCACATATGGTGGATGAATTATAATCCTTTGGGAGCCTTCTCTGATAATCCCCATGGGAATTAGGACCCTTCCTGAGTGTCCACATAGTTTTCTAAGTTTACTTCTTATTCCACTCATTTTAATTTCTATAATTATTGCTTTTATGATCTTATTTCTCTGAAACAATCTGTACTCCTTTACATCAGAAACTATATAGTTGAGAACCAATCTTTGGTGTTAAACACACTCAGACTTACATTCCTGTTTTGTCTTTTCATAGCTGCACAAGTTTGGCCAATTTAACCTCTCTGAACCTCAGTTTCCTCATTTGTATAATGACCAACCCAACATATAGGGTGTTGTGGGGATTAAATGAGGCAATAACAATAAAGTGTTTGGCATAACTCCTAGCTCAAAAGAGCTTTCAATGAATATGAACTGTTACTGCTATGATTTATGTCAATAGAGGATTAATGAAGGTAAAATGAGGACAAGCTCAGCCTCCAAGGGAGGCAGTCTTATCACCAGAGGCAGGTATTGAAGCAGGAGAAGCAGAACTGGGGCCTACTGGGGATGTAAGCTGTAGGTCAGCAAGTGGCTCCCCTAATTAGACCAGGACAAAAGCTAAACCAGACCCAAGAGGCAAATCTCAATTGAGGCTGTCAGGAGAAGCTAGGTAAAGAAAAGTAGGGCACACAAGGGACAGTTCTCAGGAAAGTACTTTTTCACAGCCTAAGGGTTGGGAGATTGTAAATTACCCGGCTCCTTTAAGAAGCAGCGTTAAACGTAGATGCTTGGTGTAATAGGTAGAATTGTAGCCCCCACCCCCCACTAAAATGTGTGTGTGTGTGTGTTGAAGCCCTAACCCCCAGGACCTCAGAATGTGACCGTATTTGGAAATCGGGTCTTTACAGAGGTAATCTCTTTAGGGTGAAGTCATTAGAGTGGACTCTAATCCAGTATGACTGGTGTCCTTATAAAAGGGGAAATTTGAACACAGAGACAGACATACTCAGAGGGAAGATGACGTGAGGGCACACAGGGAGAAGACGTCATGTGACTGGAGTGATGTATCTACCAGCCAAAGAACGCCAAAGATTGTCCTCAAACCGCAGAAGCTAAAAGGGGCAAGGAACGATTCTTCCCCTAGAATGCATCAGAGAGAGCATGATCCTGCCAACACCTTACTTTTGGACCTCTAAAACTGTGAGGCAACAAATTTCTATTGTTTTAAGCCTCCAGGTTTTTGGAACTTTGTTGAGGTGACCTTAGGAAACTAATACACCTGGTGGTATAACATAATAGCCAGTTCTTGCAGGCTACCTAATAGGCATTCGAGACTAGTCTAAGTAATTTTCATGGCTTTTCACATTCGATCCTCACAGTCCTACGTGTCAGGTACTATTATGTCCATTTTGTAAATGGTAACACTGAAGTTTAGTGAGTTTAAGCGGTTTGCCTGGGATCACAGATAGGAAAGGGCAGAGATGAAATCTGAGCCTGCCCTACCTGACCAAGAGGTTGGGCTCTCAGCCGCTGAAGTCTGCCCCCTGGTGCCTGCCGGGGTGGTGGAGTACATGTGGACTAAAACCTGAGTTCAAGGATATTGTCATCTCAGTAAATTACAGCTGTCATCTCTGGGTCTAAACGCCATCTTCCTGAAATAGTGCCAGTAGCAGGCAGCTGCGATTTCACAGGGAAAAACAGAGTTAGAATTAGATGGTCTGGGTTCAAGCCCAGACACTTTGATCAGATAGATGTTTGGCACTGGTTGGACATTTAACCTCTCGATTTCTTCTTATACAATAATGTCCACTACTTCTCCAGTCCCTCTATATCATTATTTCCTCATTGGTATGTAGGACAATTAAGAGCACTGATTTTGGAAAGGCAAATCTGGGTTTGAATATTGGATGCCCACATATTTTTATATGACCTTGGGCAGATCCCTGAACTCTCTACACTTAAATTTTCTCATTTGTCAAATGAAAGTATAATGCTTATCTCCTATTTTCATTTTGAGGATGAAATGACATAAAGTATATATAGCAAACAGTTCAGTGTCTGTCAAACTGAAAAGCTTAATGAATTTGTTATTATTATTGATCATTTGGTACATTTTCTGGAACAATAAATACTCAAATGATTAATAAATAAGTGAAATGCAATAATATAATGAAAGCACTTTATAAACTATCAAGTTTTAAGATGTAACATTTTATGCGAAATCTACACATCCACTTAATTACTGTCTATTACTATTTTTTCTGATAAAATTTGAAAACCTTGGAATGCTGCCAAATTTTAATTTTCTGGAAATATTGGAGATAGAAAGACCATCAATATTTGTTCCGCAAGTCAGAGAAAGTAACTAAATAGGAGTAGCTGATGAATTGAAAGCTCATTTGTATGCAAAATAAATTCAGGGTTATCTGATTGTTTTTGCTGGAATCAGCTGCTTAGTTAAAAATTAGCCTGACTCATAATTTTGACTGATTTAAGTAAACAATAACAATAAAAATCAAAATTGAACAGATTGTCTGGAATAGATGTTGCTGCTTACCTTATTTACTTCTACCTCAAATATCTCTGAAATTCTAAAGTAAATCTAACCTGTCAATAAGCCGGCCTGAATAGAACCTTTTCCAGAAACCACTTATAACCATTAGCCTAGCGTAAACATCCATCTGTTTTTCTTTTATTCCTTTAGACACAGGCCACATTGCACCAATTATCTGTGTATGGGTCTTACTTCTCTTTTTTGGACTCTGCAGTTCCTTCAGGAAAATATCTATATGATATTCATCTTTGCTTTTCATGGCACTTAATATACTGCTATGCATAGAAAAGATATCTGTTATATCAGTGCACTAAAACAAAAATTAGTGGATGAATAAATGAATGAATGGATACTGAATAGTTGCATTTCTCAATCATCATTTGGGAGCACTCACTATATATATTACCAGTACCTTTGAGTGTATGATATTTTCATATTTTAGAAAAATTGCTTGAAGTATTGTAGTGAGGCAATCTTACCTTAGCCCTACATTCCACCATTCACTCATTAACTCAACACTGTTTATTGTATGCTGATTATATACCAGGTATTTTACGATGCAGTGAAGATCCATTCTTCACCTACAATAGAAGGTTCTTTCTAGAGAAAAATCTCCTGTGTTTCACCATTATCTTTTGGATAAAGTTTTTTTTACCATGGCACACATATCTGTCTACCTCTTTCACCTTATATTTTGCTGTTTGAACCCCTTGCCCCCATAAATCTATTCTCCAGCCACTTAGAACTCCTTGCGATTTCTCACCATCATATAAACTTGCATGTTTCTGTGCTTTTGGATATGGTGTTCCCTTTGCCCAGGCCATCCTTTTCCCTAAAACTTCCTATTCAGTATTTAAAACATCTCAAAGTCATCTACTGTTTGCAATCTATCTGGGTACACAAAATCATTCTGATCTCCTTGTAAAATTTCTCTCTTCAGTGTGTTCTTTGCATTTTGTTTTTGTTTCTGTCATCATATTTAATGTAATCATAATTGTCAGTGTATTAATGACTCTTCTATTTGGTTGTTGTAATTTTCTTGGGTGTCTAGTTTATCTCTATGCACCTAGTATTATGAGTGAGACAAAAAAAATCAAGGGTCACTTTAAAATGAGTCATTCATTATAACTACCAAATTCTCCATTCTAATGATCATATGATGTCTAAAATATATTACTAGTAATAATAATACCCAAGTTTATATAGTGCTTTATTCTTTCCACAACGCATTTGAACTAGTTCAAACCAAAAAATTTATATGTACAATAAATTACGTGCACATGACTCTTGTCCATTTCAGGTTGAGGTAGCCATGAGAGCAGTTGTGACCTGTAACTCTCCTCCTTGCAGGCGCGTGCTGGGACTGCGCCCCCATCCCTTTGGGGCAGGGCATGGTCGTGCGATGTGCTCTGCCAGCGCAGCATGGAGGGGGCTGAGCGTGCCACTTCCAGGTGGCAGCTGTCAGGAGATGGTGCTGGATGTCCTGGACACGGAGCAATGTCACTGTGCAGCCCCAAAGGAAGGCAGCAAGGGACAGAGCTCACTAACGACCTGAAATGGATATGCTCTAGGAGCAAGGAAGACAGAAAAGGCAACAAACGAAATCCAAACTTTATGTCGCTTAAAGCTACTGAGATTTTTAGGGATTTTTGTTACTGCAACACATTCTGGTCTACCTTGAATGTTCACATATGAGAACTCTATAATGACATTTCCTTATGTAATTCAATCTCATCTCTAGTTATTATTTAATCTATGCAAAGCTCAAAGCTGTGAATCGTGATATAGTGAAATGCCCATGCTGGTTCTGCCCATATCTTTAGCAGGAATGCCTAAGGAGAGAAATTTAGATCATCAGTACTAAAATCATGACTTTTGGTGAGAGAAAAGGAATAGCCGAGAAAGGGTGAAGAAGTTAAGAAATGCATTTGGTCTGGAAGAAAAGACTTGGTGCCTAAGGCCCAACTCAGTCATATTGCTGACACTTTTGTCTATGTTTTTCAGAAGATAGGAAAAAGCAGGAAAACTATATCAATATGTAATCCAATAAATCCATTTGTATTTGGAGGACACATTTTTTATTGGTACTGACTGCACAGCTTTAGCTGGTACTGGGGGATCTTCAAGGACTCCTGCTCGCCTAGGTCTTCCCTCTCAGGTTGGTCTTTTGGATCACTGATTGCAGGACTCACTGGGTTAGGTTAAATGTGCATGCAAATTTGTTTCCCCAACATTTCATGTAGATGGTGTAAAAAATACTTTCTTAAAGATATCAATTGGTTTGGTGGACTCAGACTGTGCACAAAAGGTATTCTAAGAAGAAACAACAAGTAAGATAAATTGATCAATGGCTTATGTGTATGTGTATATGGTGAGCACACATTTATCCACACAGAAACCCATAATTAAAATATCCCCATAATAAAAATATTAAGCTTGTCTTAAGATTAAAGAGAATTAAAGAGAATGAAATGGAAGAAAATCAATGGCATTTCTAAGTTTTTATGTCAAGTTCCCAATCTTAGAAAATGTGAGTTCAGAAATCATAATAGCACACCAAATTCTGACACTGATGAAAAGCATTATATACCTTACTTTATCAACATTTGTTGTTTTAAGCAGCTATTATCTTATATCCTATGTTTTAATGATACTTATGATGCTAAAGAACTTCTGAGACTTCATAATACATGTTGATTGCCCCTTATAAAACAGTATATCCAAATGTGATTCACTCATATAACTAAAGCATTACAGGCATCCTTTAAATAGTGAGCTCCTGATGAATCTAAATGCTGACACTTCATCAACTAATTGACATAAAATCGTGAAGGGCAGAGAAATGGTGAAGGCGTTAGGAAGGATTGCCAATTGCAAATCAATCAGAAATGCAGATAAAGTAGCTCTTCTAATGTAAGCCAATGTAATTAGAATTGCCCTTATTTGATTTGCACGTAACTTTTCAGAAATTTACCTAATGAATAAGACACCTATGCATAAAATTAATTCAGAAGTTCAGCATTTGTATGCTCTGACTCTAGGTTGCAAATTTCTCATTTAATTTTTAAATTTGTTAAAATGGGTTTTTAGTCAAATGAGAGTAAACTTTTTTACACAAAATTAGTTGCATGAGCACATTAAACTACACATTTCCAAGCTCTGAAAACTCCTCTATCACACCAGATAATCCAGCTTCTATGTTGAAGATTCCCAGATCCACCTTTCCTTTTTTTTTCTGTTCTCCAGTCCTACCTTTCCAACACCAAGCAGAACACATTTACTAACCCTCAAACGCAATGTAGCATGTATTCTTTCAAAACCTATTTATGGAACACCAACCTTGTAGGTACTGTGTTAAGTATGGGAAAGACAGAGCTAACAAATAATGCTTTCCTAACATGATTAGGGTTACAGTCTAAAGCCAACTCCAACTCTCATCCCCCACCATTGCATAAAACCTCTCCTGTCATTAAAAAAAATATTTTAGGCTGAATTCTTTGGATTTCTTATTTTAGGTTTTTGTTTCTCTTCATTATTCCTTACATTCAATCTGCTACTATTACTTCCTTCAGCATTTTTGTAATATTTAGTAGTTAATTCATCAGAAAAGATATTTATTGAGCACCTATTATATGTCAAACACTCTTCTAGGCTGTGGAAATATAACAATGAAAAAATGAAAAACAAAACCAAAAGAGCTTACTTACTATAGGAGAAAGATAGCCAATAAAAAATAAAGAGGTCAGGAAAGCTGTGAAACAGCAATGCCTGAAGAGAATTAGAGAGTGTCATTGTGGGTCAGTTAATTTTAGTAGTCAAAGAAAGCAAACTTTTGCTTTTTAAAACATAAAACCTAGAGACTCTTCCTTAGGTTCATAGGTTGTTAACCTCCCTGCTACAATTAAACCTTGAAACTATACTTGACATAGTCTTCCTCTCATGGATAACATATGTCAGCATCTATCTCCAGTAATAATTTGGTTTCCCACATCAGAAATTTCCATTAAATAATGAAGTCACAAAAATGTAACCCTAGAAAACATTTATATTAGAGTATTTACTTTTGTTTGCTGTTAGAACTTTCTTTAACCCTGTAGTGCCTTCTAGAATAAATAGTTGATTTTAAACTGTAACACATCATAAATCAAACCAAAATTCACCCATTACCTTCTTATGCCAACAACCCTAACTTTTAAAAAATTTCATATAGAAAATTTGTGGTGGTATTTTATCATCCTTGATGTCCCAATGCATGGTAAAACTGTGGGTAAATGTTTCTGCCTATCAGCCTTCACTTTATGAGAAAGTGGAAGGCAAGCCAGTCTTCATCTGGTCCAGCTTTCTGTAACCACAGAGACTAAAGAACTAAAACGTGAACGTGGGTACATGCGTCATGTTTAATGTAGCTAATATGCCCTTGAGTGAATCCTCTTTGCCTAATTTTCAAAATGGAGATAATCTTTTACAAATGGAGAGCTGGATTATTTTTATTAGTTTCCATGCCCTTGGCTACTTCTTCCTAATAATCTCAAATAGAACATGTTTCATAGAAATAAAGTTTAAATCTTGTTTGAAATTCACCTAGGCAGATAAGAGCTTCTTACCCAAGTCCACTGCCACAATTTCCAAATCTCCCCTTTTTTCAGGATAATATATACAGAAAGAGAGAAAAAGCCGAACCTCTGCTGTACTTAGGTTAAACCTAGGTATGACTAAATAAAATTCTGTTCTTTGTATGGCAGTATAATTATACCCAACTTCATTTTATTGCTAGTTTAACATTTGAGTTATTTTAAAAAGGGGAAAAATACAAGTCCTTATAAAGCATGTCTTTATTATTGCAAATCCAGTTTTTCCTCATTCTATATTGAATGCATGAGCTTGTAACTAGTACAAAAAAGAAAAGTGACCTATCTAATCATGTCCAACCTGCATCTAGCACCTTGCCTGGAACATAATAAGTCCTTGAAAGGTGAATGTCGAATGAATAAATAAGTAAAGGAATGCAAGTTGTTTTTTTATTTAATATTTCTATATTAATGGATGTTCAGATTATTTTCCCAATCATATACTAATATTTACTCATCAATGACCATGCTTGAAATTGGGGGACTATTCTGAAGCATTTTACCACTAACAAACTTTAAATAAAATGAATTTTCAGGTATCATAGGTGTATTTCAGAACCCAAGGCTGTATCTAGTTTAAAAATAAAAGGAGAAAAAGTGATCAAACCATGAAATAATAAATTGTCTTAATGCCCACATCAATTTAGCAATCAGGCTTTTGTGTCAATCAGATCAAGGTGAAATTTTTCACTTATGCGGGATAATCTTATGCTATGTGAAATAATTATCCTGATTTGGCTAGGCTGAGCTAGTTCTTATTTCCTGTATGTACTCTCTGCTACTCTGCTTGTGTAGCTCTTCCTGGGATTCCTTTCCCCCACAAATCCTATCTACCCTTTAATAACAATTTCACTGGTACCTCTTGCATGAAGGCTTTCTATAAATCTCAACTGAAAGAATTACTTTCTTCATAAAATGTTAACTATCTGGGTATGATTTGTGGCACAATAACCACTAATTTAAAATGTAGAAATATTATTTAAAGGTCCAGTTCAACATTTACTGGCTGAATGGTCAAAAACAGGTCACTGTACCTTTATGTACTTTGTTATACTTATCTGACTAAGAAGAATACTAATGCTGGTACAGAGACAATGCTTTTGTTTATTACATTATTTTCTTTTTATGGGCTCACAAGAAAACAATACTTCCCAACCACTCTTGGATTTGCATTCAGGTTATATGACTGGTTCTGATCAAGAAAACGTGAGCAGAGACAAGTTGTGTTGAATTAGGCTGAGGGCGTTATCAGCTGGTGTGCCTCTGTGACTATGCTGTATCCTTGCAGTAGCCATGTGTTGAGATGAAGGGAACAGACCTGAGGTTTGTTGTTGTGACCGTGGTCTCTGATCCATGATTGAAGGAAAGCCGTTCTTGACCCAAATGGTTGCATGAGTGAGAAATAAACTTTTATTGAATATGTCACTGGAATTTGAGGGTTAATTTATAATCATGAATAGCTTATCTTATCCTGACACCTATACTCTCCTATCTCACAGAGTTGAAGTGAGGATTCAGTGAAAAAGAGTTCTTTTCAAGCATATACTATTTACCAAGTTTTTTTTTCTTTATCTATATGAACTAATGTAATGCTATACTGGAAGTATGTTGGAAATTGTAAATATTGATTATATTAAAGGGCTAATACTTTGTTTTTGCATGTCCTCACACTTTATTAATCTGTTGGTTCTTTAAGAATGGATTGGAATATAACATATTTATCAGAGGCAGTATTGCACAATATTTAAGAATGTGAGCTTTAGGTTCAGATCTTAACCATACCACTTACTAGCTGTGTGACTTTGTACAAGGTACTTAATATATCTGTGTCCTGTTTACTCATCTGTAAAATAGGGTGAATAACACTACCTATATCCTTGAATTTTTGTGGAGCATAAACAATTAATGCACGTAAATAAAGAGCTTAGAAATGTACCTGTCACAAACCAAGGGTTCAAGAAATGTTTATTATTGTTTTCTAGATGTTCTTTCCAGAATTTGGCAGTACTTTGGAAAAGTGAATAAATGATATGACTAAATGCTTTCTAATCTCTGCTATAATGAATTTTCTTGGATTATAACATAACTTTATGTATTATGTTTGTGGTCAAATTTCCCATGATTTCTTTCCCACATTAGCATGTATCTATGCTTTTAGCTTAAGTCTTTATATTAAGGACTTACCTTTAAAAATAAAAGATAATTTTTATTTTTGTGCCATCTGGAGATACACATGACATGGGACCTGGTCGAGCTAAACAAAGATACACACACATCTGCTCAGTGGGCAGAGACAGATGCAGTTGCTCTCAGCCACCTGTTTGCATAAGTTGATTTGAATGAGGAAAGTTTTGGGGGCAGCAGGAAGTAGACAGTGTGGTGTCCTCTTCTAGACCAATACAACATAAATAGATCTTAGCCCTGCGGAGAGGGACATGAAGCATAAACTGGAGGAGATGCTTTCACAAGGGACGGAGAACATGGCACGGGCAGTGCGGACTCAGCCATGCCTTCACCTTTAACTAAGGAGCCCAGCATTTATAGTCTGGCTAATAGTTAATGTCTTGGTGATAAAAGTGGTGTCTCCACAAAGACAAATTTACTCATATACTATGAAAAATATAAATTACTGTTATAAAAATAATGACTCTATACATTTTTATTTTATCTGTAATTAAGCTCATTTGATTTAAACATCTTGTATAAGAGTCTAAAGCAAATGATTTGCTTTACTAAGTTTATCAAACCATACATTTGTTCATTCATTCACCATTCAACCATAATTTATTGAGAAACTACCATACACCAAGCACTGCGCTAGACCCTGGGTGTACACCGGAGGACAATATAGATGTTGTCTCTGTCCCCGCGAAGCTCACAGTCTGATGAAAGACACATACAACCAACTGGCAAACATGTCATTGTGAATGCAAAGATCATTACAAGGAAAATGAGTAAGACTGTTTGACAGCGTACAATGAGAACGATCACTTTTTACTTCAGGTAGTCAGGGAAAGGCTCTCTGAGGAAGAGTCGTGTGAACTGAAAACTGAAAGTGAAAGAAGCCAGCCTTGCGGAGTCTGGGAAAGAGCATTCTGGGCAGAGGGAGGAGCATCTTCAGACTTCCAGTGGAGTTTCATTCGCAGGTTGGTGGGCAGTGAGAGAAACAGTGGTATTAGCTGCGCTAAATCCTAGAGGACATTGTAGCTTTGGGGAAGAAGTTGATTTTTTCCTAAACACAATGGGAAGACATTGAAAGGTTTGACATAGATATGAATTGATTTGTGTTTAAACTAAATCATACTGGCTGTTTACCTAGGGTTTGAAAGTTGGAAGACATGTTTGAAAAATGTTGCCATAAGCCAGAGGCCTGGACCAGATTTATGACAATAATAGGGAGAGAAGTTCAGAGATGAGATAGTTATTTAGAAAGGAAAGTCAACAGGATTCAATAATGGATTTGCTATGAAGGGATGGAAAGCACAGAGAGGGAAAAGAGATGCCCAGGGTGATTTTCAAGCATTTTGAAAATAGACATCATGCCCCTGGGTGGATAGCGTAATCGTGTGGAGATAAACAACCGCGAGAGGAACAGCAGTGCAGGAAAGACACTCTGTGTAAAGTCCAGCCTCTGTCAAACGTCTTGATGTTCCCACACATTTAGTTTGGAGCTTTAGCTGCGTTACTTCCTAAACTGCCCCTAGTTTGGGAGCAGGGGAAGCACAGCTAGGAAATTACAGAACAGCTCTTGTAAGGCAGATTTCTGTTTTTTCCCATCAGTTTGCTCCAGCCTATATTATATTTGTAAGAATTAGAAATGTAAAGGATTAGGGAGGGCACATGGGAACATGAGTAAAAAGTAGTATAAATTTGTGGCATAAAAATTAATTAGAAAA